>JZKD02S2013150.1:307787-320039 GCA_000966675.3 Picea glauca
TCATCCGAGCATGACCTCTTCTACATGTGGCCATAAGCTTCCTTGAGCTTCTCTTTGGAAAAAACACCTGTAAAAGTCCTCAAAAGCCTCTGAAACCTGTCCCAATGTGTTCAGATCATATTAATTATCCAAAAATGATTATTCAATCACAGAAAACAAACATAGGCTCACCAAACCATGTCCTCCATCAATGAGGGCTTCAAACTCCCTAGAGCTTGTTGAAACTTCAATGGTGAAAAACTTGAAGAAGAAGTCTTCAAATGGCCTTGAAAATATCACCAATGGATCCAGCACATCCAAAAACCCCTAGCTGGGCTTTTACGGCACCTCAATCGGCCAAAAGATAAAAAAGTTAGGCCTCCTCCATTTTTCTCCTTCAAGCTTTCTAAAACTGGTTCGCCAAAACGCACCTCTGTGTGCATGAACCAAGAACACGCTCCAAAATGCACGTTAAAACTTGGCATCGGGCACAACCGCACCAACGGTGCAAACCTTAGAACGGTTAGGGTGCCTCCAACCCCTAACTGCCAAGCTCTCGGGCATGTGAAGGTCCATAAGACCTCGGGCTAGTGTAAAAAGGCTAACCGTTTTAAAAACCATTTAACCACTTCCGTGCACTCCGTGTGGTCACATGTAATATAGACATATATCCATGGGCTTAACTTTTACCCGTTTCAAAACCACATTAAAAAAAATCATGCGCACCATTCCACATAGGGTATGGTCATATTATACATATCCATACGACCGGGGTTTTGGGTTATACACCCGTGCGCCATTTTCCATGGTGGTTACATGTGGTATAATAAAACCACGGCTATACATTTAAAAACACTGCGCCATATGGTCATATGTAAGGCATGAAACTGGGGGTTAAAATGAATCGCACGCTCCCCGTGCACACAATGGTCATATGGTATGAATGTAATGCGACCGGGGGCTGGGGCTAAGCCCTAGCCTAGACCTCTGCACCAACCACAAAGGAATTCAAATTTAAATATATATTAATTCATATATAAAACAAGAATCAAACCGTGGCGCGTTGGTAATGTGGAGTTTTCAAAGGCTTTGGACTATGGGGGAGGTTCATGGTTCGAACCCCACAAAGTCCATAAAAATTTTAATAAACCAAACAACCAATAAAGGGGTGCCACATGGCAGCCCATGATTGGGCCACGTGGCACCTTACCATTTGCCAAAACCATGCCACGTGTCGACAAATGATTCGACCACACCTGCCAACCAAAATCTTCCATGTCACCTCTATCACCTCAGCATACAGACATGCCACGTCATTGTACGGACATGTCAAGTCAGCGTCCGTACGGACTGTACGGACTACCCAGTCAGCATCCATTTTTTTTCTGTTTGGCGATTCAGAAAGATCGCGATATCTCTTGCTCCTGACGTCCGTTTGAGATGAAATGAATTGCGTTGGGTTCGTGGCAAAGAGGTCTACAAACCCATTTGTTTTGAGGCAATTCCGAAAACTTTGATTTTTGAGCTAAATTTGACCCCTGGTCCAGATTTTGATCACTTAGCCAAGTAAATAACACTTTGAATATCACAAAGTAACTTTACTTTGTTCTGCATCCTTCCAAACTCACCAAACAAACCTTTCAACCAAACTACCTCTTTGCAAGCATGTGAAGC
The DNA here is from genome assembly GCA_000966675.3 of Picea glauca. Classification (NCBI taxonomy): domain Eukaryota; kingdom Viridiplantae; phylum Streptophyta; class Pinopsida; order Pinales; family Pinaceae; genus Picea; species Picea glauca. Next base: position 309,441 of record JZKD02S2013150.1, read on the forward strand.
AGCTACGTATTATGATTCTGTAGTGGATAAAGCAACAATGTTTTGTAGCTTTTACATCCAACTAATAGCTCCACCTGCAAGAGTAAAGACATATCTTGAAGTCGACCTTCTCTTGTCCAAATCACCTAAAAAAATAGAATCAACATATCCACACACTAATTCACAACCACTGTTAAAGGTGATAAAACAATCACTTGTGCCCCTCAGATACCGAAGAACCCATTTCACTATTTCCCAGTGCTCTTTACCTCTATTTTCCATTTACCTACTGACAACCCCAACTGCATGTGAAATGTCTGGCCTTGTACTAACCATCACATACATTAGAATTCCTACTGCATTATCACATGGTATTCAAGACATATATTCCTTTTCTTCTTTTCTAGTAAGACATAAACTTGAAGAAATCTTAAAATGGGAAGCCAAAGGGATTGAAACTGGTTTCACATCATTCATACCAAAACACAAAAGTATCTTCTCAACATACTTCTGTTGTGACAACCAAAGCTTACCATTCCTCCTATCTCTGAATATCTCCATGCCCAAAATATGCCTTGTTGCTCCTAGATCTTTCATATCAAATGTCCTAGCCATCTGAGCCTTTAACCTATTGATCTCAGTTATTCTTTTTCTGTGATTCTGAATGAACCCTTTAGGTTTTTCCATGTAAATTTCCTCATCCAACTCTCAATGTAAGAAAGTAGTCTTAACATCTAGCTACTCCAACTCCAAATCAAGTAATGCAGCTAATTCTAACACAATTCGAATTGAAACAGACTTAACAACTGGTGAAAAAATCTCATGAAATTCAATACCTTCTTTTTGAGAATATCCTTTCGCAACTAACCTTGCTTTGTACCTTTCCACTTTATCATCAACACCCTTATTCAACTTGTAGACCCACTTGTAACCTGCAGTTTTTATTTCTCTTAGAAGTTCTACCAGGTCCCATGTGGCATTCCTCTCTAATGCCTTCATTTCATCCTTCATCTCTTCTTTCCATTTATCACTGTTAGAACCCTTCACAAATTTCTGATAGCACGAAGTTTCATCATCATTATTACTTAAACAAACTGACGAAACAAAATCATCATACCTTCTTCAAGGATTTATGACCTGCGTAGACTCCTTAGGGAAGTTTGTGGCTCATGCACATTCTGCTGATTGTTATCATCAACCATGTATTCTTATGAAGTAAACTCTTCATGAACATTTTCAGAAACTTGTTCATGTTCACTTTCATTAGTATTTGAATTGGTTTCAAACTAAATATGTTGATACTTATATACTTCTTCATGTTTCATTTGAACATCTACATATGATTTGATGAGAGATGATTCATCAAATATTACATCTCTGTTAATGGTGATCTTGTGGGCAGTAGGATCCCACAACCTATACCCCTTAATACCATCACCATATCCAACAAAGATAAGCCTTTATTTATTTATTTTGGATCTAGTTTAGAATGTTGATGTTTCGGAATTAAAGAATAGACTTCACAACCAAAAACTTTAAGATTAGAATAATTACAAGCATGAACTTTCCATACCTCTTAAGGAATCTTGCATTCTATTGATGTTGATGGTGATCGATTCACTAGATAACAAGTTGTAGTTACCGCTTCTACCCACATTTCCTCCTGCAAGTTGGCATTACTAAGCATATTTCTTTCTCTCTCTAGAAGAGTCTTGTTCATGCGTTCATCAACTCCATTTTTCTGAGGAGTATAGGCAGTGGTTTTATGCCTATAAATATGAAACTCCTTGCAATATTTCTCAAATTCCATTGATGTAAATTCACCACCATTATCAATTCTTAAACATTTAATGGATCTACCAGTGTTTTTTTCCACTAAATCTCTAAACTGCTTGAAAATAGTAAATACATCAGCCTTTCCTTTCAACATATAGACCCAAACCTTCTTAGAGAAATAATCTATAAAAGTGACAAAATATGATGATCCTCCATATGAAATAGTAGCGGATGGTACCCAAATATCAGAATGGATATAATCAAGGATTCCTTCACTGGTGTGTATTCCAGTTTTAAATCTCTGCCTATTCTATTTTCCATAAATACAGTGCTTGTAGAAATCTAACTTTAAAGACTTTAGACTAGGAAGTAACTTGCGATAATATAATACCTTCAATCCTTGTTCACTCATATGGCCCAACTGTTGATGCAACAATCGAACATAATCACTGTCTTTCTCAGATACCATTGTCACATGAGCTAACTCAGTTCTTCCTTTTAATAGAAACAAATTACCAACCTTCTTCGCTTTCATAACCAGTAGCATTCCTTTGTAGACTTTCATAACTCCACCTTGAACAATACTCTTATATCCTTCAATGTCTAAGACTCCCAAAGAAATTAGGTTCTTCCTAACCTCAGGTACATGTCTCACATCAATCAGTATTTTAACAGTTCCATCAAACATCTTAATTTGAATGCTACCAATTCCCACAACTTTACATGATATGTCATTTCCCATGTAAACAATTCCATCATCTATAGATTGGTAAGTAACAAACCAGTTTCTATGAAGACACGTGTGATTTGTAGCACCAGAATCTAATAATCATTGTTGATCATGATGTGAACCAATACTAATTGATAAAACTTCATCAGTCATACCTGAACCTGTTGTTGAACCTGTTTCGGTTGCATTTGCTTCCTTCGTCGATTTTGGAGGCTTGTTATTTCTTCCAACAATCCTTATTTAGGTGTCCATATTTTCCACAACACCAGCACTTAAGATTTCTCTTCTTTCCCTTTGACTTTGATCGAGAGAAATCCCTCTGACCGTGTCCTCTTTATTTAGGTCTGCCTCTGACCATCATGGCCTCAGATGTAGAGGTTTCTGAATTAGTTTTCTTCCTTGTTTCCTCAGACAATGGTGCTCCAACAATAACACAATAACATCAAACTCAATACTTTCTGTAGTGATGAAACTAATAGAGGTAACAAAGTGATCCCATGACGTGGGCAAAGAAAACAATAATTTAATTTCCTTATCTTCAGATTCAAATTTTACTCCCATGCTGGTCAACTAAACTAAGAAAATATTAAAATTATTTAAATGATCAACTATCTTCGTACGTTCCTTCATGCACAAACTATATAATTTTCTTTTCAGGAATATCCTCTTTGTCAAGGATTTCATCATATACAAGCTTTCCAGCTTCATCCACAAATCAATTTTTGTCTTCTTAGCAAAAATGCTGAACAGAACATCATCAGCCAAACACAGGCGTATGGCTCTCAGTTCTCTCACATCGATCTCATCCCAGTCTTCATATGTTAAGGTCACAGGTTGTTTTGATTTTCCCAAAAGTGCCTTTACCATGCCTTGTTGCGCGAGAAGATTGTGCATCTTAACCTTCCAGATCTAGAAATTGTTCTTACCATTGAACTTCTCGATTTCGAATTTAGCACTCCGATTTTTCACCATTAGCAGAAGAAATAATTCCAAAAACACCACTGCTTATAATAACCTAGGCCCTTTAAAAAATAATGTGGAGGAATAATGGTTTAAGTTCCACAAGGTTTAATAAAAAAGTTTAAAAAACGTTTTACCAACCTCACCTTTTCTTTAAACTAAAAAACAAAAACCACCTTTTTAGATCCTCAACCTTTTACATATTATATTTAATTCCAAATATAATAAACCTATTAAAACACCCTCCACTCTTATATATATATATGCCATTCACCTTCCTTTATATATATTCCATTCACACCCTTTATATATATGCCATTCACCTTCCTTTATATATATTCCATTCACACCCTTTATATATATGCCATTCACCTTCCTTTTAAAAAGAATATTTCGTGCTTAATTAAAACACCATAACTTCATAAATTAAAATTTTCAAAGAAAAACATAAGAATGTTCTTTTAAGGAGTCATCGCCGCACTTCTCGATACACTAGGATTGCAGTGATATTGAAGGGTCGTCACACTATACCTTATATCTTCACCGCGATGATTTGAGTTTGTCTACGCACCTGTCAATGCATCTGGACCATGACGATCCGAGGAGTTTTGCAGCACGTGAAGTTTGGCTCATAAGACGTTGCACACTTCTAGAGAAGGGACCTATGGGGATGTGGAACTCAATGCATATATAGATGGACTTGTTGCTTATCCTCTGAATTTTTGGCACCCTCGATGCTCTCTCCTCCAACCTGCTCTAATACCACTTGTTATAATTGAAAATGCGGAAAACACAATCTCACAGATTATAAACACAACTATTTTATGTGGTTCACCAAAATGGTTGGATACATCCACCAAGTAGAGGTATTGATTGTCTTATTATTCAAATCATGGAGATTACAGTAGCTCACTCACATTCATTATCACACTCAGCCTTTATAGGAATACACATATTTATATTATAATACACAGTTACAGAAGAACTGACTATTGAAAGGGCTTCTCTAAGTTTGTCTCATTAGTTAACACCAATCACTAATTTATAAGACCTAGAATCCTAAACTTGGAAATTGGTTGTCACCATTTAAAAATCTCCACCGTGACAACAATTAACGTGATATCTTGCTCCTTCTTTATTCATCACCTTTTCTACAAGCTAAGAGAATCCAAGCGCCATCATAGCTTCTCTAATAGTACTGGTTTTGTGAACATGTATGCACAATTCTCTTTTGTATGCACTTTCTCAAGAGAGACTCTACGTTCATCGATGATCTATCTTACAAAATGGTACTTGATAGGTATATGTTTTTTTTTACTGTGGTAGGCTGGATTCTTAGCCAAGTGAATAGCACTTTGACTATCAAAAAGTAGTGTTACTTTGTCCTACATCCTTCCAAACTCACCAAACAATCCTTTCAACCAAACTACCTCTTTTCAAGCGTGTGAAGCAACTACATATTCTACTTCTGTAGTGGATAAAGCAACAATGTTCTGTAGCTTTGACATCCAACTAATAGCCCCACCTGCAAGAGTAAATACATATCCTGAAGTTGACCTTATCTTGTCCAAATCACCTGGAAAATCAAAATCAACATATCCACAGACTGATTCACAACCACTGTTAAAGGTGATACATTAATCACTTGTGCCCCTCATATACCGAAGCACCCATTTCACTGCTGCCTAGTGCTCTTTACCTAGATTTTCCATATACTACTGACAACCCCAACTGCATGTGAAATGTTTGGCCTTGTACTAACCATCACATACATTAAACTTCCTATTGCATTAGCATATGGTATTTGAGACATATATTCCTTTTCTTCTTTTGTACTAGGCCATAAACTTGAAGAAAGATTAAAATAGAAATCTTAAGGGACTGAAACTAGTTTCACATCGTTCATACCAAACCTCAAAAGTATCTTCTCAACATACTTCTCTTGTGACAACCAAATATTACCATTCCTCCTGTATTTGAATATCTCCATGCCCAAAATCTGCCTTGCTGCTCCTAGATATTTCATATCAAATGTCCTAGCCATCTGAGCCTTTAACCTATTGATCTGAGTTATTCTTTTTCTTTCTAAAAGGATATCATCAACATACAATACTAAGATAATGAATATGCCATTATTCAATTTCTTAAAGTAGACACAATGATCATACTCACTCCTTGTATAATTCTGTCTCACCATGAAAGAGTCAAATTTCTTGTACCATTGTCTGGGCGACTGCCTCAGCCCATACAATGATTTCTTGAGCCTACAAACAAATTTCTTGTTGCGATTATGAACGAACCCTTTAGGTTGTTCCATGTAAATTTCCTCGTCCAAATATCCATGTAAGAAAGTAGTCTTAACATCTAGTTGCTCCAACTCCAAATCAAGTAATGCAACTAATGCTAATACAATTCGAATTGAAATAGACTTAACAACTGGTGCAAAAATATCATGAAAATCAATACCTTCTTTCTGAGAATATCCTTTCGCAACCATCCTTGCTTTGTACCTTTCCACTTTATCATCAACACCCTTCTTCATCTTGTAGACCCACTTGCAACCTACATTTTTTTTGTCTCATGGAAGTTCTACCAGGTCCCATGTGGCATTCCTCTCTAATTCCTTCATTTCATCCTTCATTGCTTTTTTCCATTTATCACTGTTAGAACCCTTCATGGCTTCCTGATAGCACAAAGGTTCATCATCATTAGTACTTAAAGAAACTGACGAAACAAAGTCATCGTACCTTCTTGGGGGATTTCTAACCTGCGTATATATCCTTATGGAAGTTTGTGGATCATCCACATTCTGTTGATTGTTATCATCAACCATGTCTTCCTTTGCAAGAAACTCTTCATGAACATCTTCAGAAACATTTTCATGTTCACTTTCATCTGTATTTGAATTGGTTTCAAACTGAATCTATTGATACTTAGGTACTTATTCCTTTTACATTTGAACATATACATCTGATTTGATGAGAGACGATTCATCAAATATTACATCTATGTTAATGGTGATCTTGTGGGCAGTAGGATCCCACAACCTATACCACTTAATACCATCACCATGTCATACAAAGATAAGCCTTTTTTAATTTTGGATCTAGTTTCGAATGCTGATATTTCAGAATTAAAAAATAGGCTTCACAACCAAAAACTTTAAGATTAGAATAATTACAAGGGTGACCTTTCCATACCTCTTTAGGAATCTTGCATTCTATTTTTGTTGATGGTGATCAATTCACCAGATAACAAGTTGTAGTTACTTCTTCTGCCCACAGTTCCTGCTACAAGTTGGCGTTACTAAGAATACTCCTTTCTCTCTCTAGAAGAGTCTTGTTCATGCATTCAAAAACTCCATTTTGTTGAGGAGTATAGGCAGTGGTTTTATGCCTATCAATCCCAAAATCCTTGCAATAGTTCTCAAATTACATTGACGTAAGTTCACCAACATTATTAGCTCTTAAACATTTAATGGATCTACTAGTTCTCTTTTCCACTAAAGCTCTAAACTGCTTGAAAAGAGTAAATAAATCATCCTTTCCTTTCAACATATAGACCCAAACCTTGCTAGAGAAATCATCTATAAAAGTTACAAAATATGATGATCTTCCATATGAAATAGTAGGGGATGGTCCCCAAACATCAGAATGGATATAATCAAGTATTCCTTCACTGGTGTGTCTTCCAATTTTAAATCTCTGCTTATTATGTTTTCCATAAATACAGTGCTTGTAGAAATCTAACTTTAAAGACTTTAGACTAGGAAGTAACTTGTGATCAGATAATACCTTCAATCCTTGTTCGCTCATATGGCCCAATCGTTGATGCCACAGTCGAACAAAATCACTTTCTTTCTCAGATATCATTGTCACATGATCTGACTCAGTTCTTCCTTCTTACATAAACAAGTTACCAACCTTCTTTGATTTCATAACCAGTAGGATTCCTTTGTAGACTTTCATAACTCCAACTTGAACAATACTCCTATATCCTCCAGTGTCTAAAACTCCCAAAGAAATTAGGTTCTTCCAAAGCTCAGGTACATGTCTCACATCAATTAGTATTTTAATAGTTCCATCAAACATCTAATTTAGAATGCTACCAATTCCCACAACTTTACATGATATGTCATTTCCCATGTAAACAATTCCATCATCTATAGACTGGTAAGTAACAAACCAATGTCTATGAAGACACATGTGATTTGTAGCATCGAAATCTAATAACCATTGTTGATCATGACAGGAACCAATACTAATTGATAAAACTTCATCAGTCATACATGAACCTGTTGTTGAACCTATTTCGGTTACATTTTCTTCCTTCATCTCTTTTGGAGGGTATTCTTTGGAGGCTTGTTGTCTCTTCCAAAAATCCTTCTTTAGGTGTGCAGATTTGAAACCAAACCAACAATTAAGCTTTATCTTATTTCCCTTAGACTCTGACCGAGAGAAATCCCTCTGACCGTGTCCTCTTTCTTTAGGTCTGCCTCTGACCATCATCGCCTCAGATGTAGAGTTTTTTGAAATGGATTTATTCCTTGTTTCCTCAAACAATAGTGCTCCAACAATAACATAAAACTCAATACATTCTATTGTGCTAAAACTAATAGAGGTAACAAAGTGATCCCATGACGTGGGAAAATAACAAAATAATGTAATTTCCTTATCTTCAGATTCAAATTTTACTCCCATGTTGGTCAACTCAACTAAGAGAGTATTAAAAGTATTTAAATGATGAGCTATCTTCGTACCTTCCTTCATGCACAAACTGTACAATTGTATTTTTAGGAAGATCATGTTTGTCAAGGATTTCATCATATACAAGATTTCTAGCTTCATCCACAAACCCGTTGTTGTCTTCTCCGTAACAATGTTGAATAGAACATCATCGGCCAAACACAGGCGTATGGCACTCAGTGCTCTCACATCGAGCTCATCCCAGTCTTCATCTGTTATGGTCACGGGTTGTTTTTATTTTCCCAAAAGAGTCTTCACCACACCTTTTTGCACGAGTAGATTTTGCATCTTAACCTTCTAGATATCAAAATTGTTCTTACCATTGAACTTCTCGATTTTGAATTTAGCACTCCGAGTTTTTGCCATTAGCAAAAAAAAAATTCCAAAGGCACCACTACTTATAATAACCAAGGCCCTTTAAAAAATAATGTGGAGGCATAATGGTTTAAGTTACAAAAGGTTTAATAAAAAAGTTTAAAAAACCTTTTACCAACCTCACCTTTCTTTAAAATAAAAAATAAAAACCACCTTTTTATATCCTCCACCTTTTACATATTATATTTAATTCCAAATATAATAAACCTATTAAAACATCCACCACTCCTATATATATATGCCATTCACCTTCCTTTATATATATTCCATTCACACCCTTTATATATATGCCATTCGCCTTCCTTTTAAAAAGAATATTTCGTTCTTAATTAAAACACCATAACTTCATACATTAAACTTTTCAAAGAAAAACATACGAGTGTTCTTTTAAGGATTCGTCGCCACACCTCTTGATACACTGGGGTGACAGAGATAATGAAGGGTCATCGCACTATACCTTATATCTTCACCGTGACGATGCAATGATTTTTGTAGCACACGAAGTTTGGCTGGTAAGACGTCGCACCCTTCCAGAGAAGGGTCCTGTTGCGATGTGGAAATCGATGTATACAAGGATGGAACTACTGTTGCTCCTCCAAATTTTTTACACCCACAATGCCCTCTCCTCCAACCTTCTCTGATACCACTTGTTATAATTTAAAATGTAGAAAACACAATCACACAGATTATAAACACGTAGATTTTACATGGTTCACCCAAACATTGGGCTACGTCCACCAAGCAGATGTATCGGTTGTCTTATTATTCAAATCATGGAGATTATAGTAGCTCACTCACACTCCTCATCACACTCAGACTCTATGGGAATGCATAGATTTATATTAGAATTCGTAGTTACAAAATAATTGACTATTGAAAGCACTACTCTAATTTTGTTTCATTAGTTACAACCAATCACTGATTTATAGGATCTAGAATCCTAAAATTGGAAATTCATTATCACCGTTTAACAATCTCCAACTTGAAAACAATTAACCTGATACCTTGCTCCTTCTTTATTCATCACCTTTTCTACAAGCCAAGATAAGGCAAGCACCATCGTAGCTTCTCTAACAATACTGGTTTTGTGAACATGTCTACGCACTTCTCATTTGTATGCACTTTCTCAAGAGAGACTCCACGTTCATCAATGACCTGTCTTACAAAATGGTTCTTGATAGGTATATGTTTTGTTTTACTTTGGTAGGCTGGATTCTTAGACAAGTGAATAACACTTTGACTATCAAAAAATAAATTTACTTTGTCCTACATCCTTCCAAACTCAAAAAATAATCCTTTCAACCAAACTTCCTCTTTGCAAGCATGTGAAGTAGCTACGTATTCTACTTCTGTAGTGGATAAAGAAACAATGTTCTGTAGCTTTGACATCCAACTAATAGCTCCACCTACAAGAGTAAAGAAATATACTAAATTCGACCTTCTCTTATCCAAATCACCTGCAAAATCAAAATAAACATATCCACAGACTTATTCACAACCACTGTTAAAGGTGATACAATAATCACTTGTTCCCCTCAGATATCGAAACACCCATTTCATTGCTTCCCAATGCTCTTTATCTGAATTTTCCATATACCTGCTCACAACCCCAACTGCATGTGAAATGTCTGGCCTTGTACTAACCATTGCATACATTATACTTCATACTGCATTAGCATATGGTATTCGAGACATATATTTATTTTCTTCTTTTGTACTAGGAAATAAACTTGAAAAAAGATTAAAATGGGAAGCCAAAGGGAATGAAACTGGTTTCACATCGTTCATACCAAACCTCAAAAGTATCTTCTCAACATACTTCTGTTGTGACAAACAAAGCTTACTGTTTGCACTCTATTCGTCGTTTGATGAGCAAAATGAGAGTACTTACATGCCTAGTTGGGCTCTGCTAGTCATGGCAGCTGTATGGTAAAAAGTTAGAAAGAAAACAACAAAGCTATTAACAAGAATTAAACAAAAACTAAATGAAACTATGAGCATAGGAACAAAAATAAAAACAAATGAAAATGGACC
>JZKD02S2013150.1:373512-384060 GCA_000966675.3 Picea glauca
TGCTTGAAGTTCTTGCAGCTGTAGCGACCAATTTCCCTGAACCTTCTTTTCTTATCTCACACTTTTGTGAATCGAAAGTAACGTTATGACCTTGGTCACACATTTGACTCACACTCAGAAGATTATGTTTCATATCTTCTACTAGCAAAACATTTTCTGCCTTTTCATTCTTGTTCCCAATTCAGACTATGCCTTTTCCAATGATTTTGGTTGAGTCACATTTTCAAATGAGACTGATCCATCTCTTTCCTTTTGTAATGTAAGAAACTTGTCTCTATCACCTATCATGTGTTTTGAATACCCATTGTCAACATACCAACCACATTTCTTTTGCTTAGCTTGTAGAACGAGTGTGCATTCTTCATTGCTATATTGATCTTGCTTTCTTATCCATGTCCTTTTCTGTGGTTCATGTTTGTGACTGTTGTCGTTGTGTTGAGGTTCATTAGGAGGGATTGTCATTCTGCACTCTTTTTCCACATGTCCAAAATTGTTACATTTGTAACATTCCACTTCATTGCTCAAGGATTCAAACCTGTTGTAATTTCTTCTCTGTGTTTCACTAGGCCTTCTTGAATAACCCCTTTGTGTATAACTCTCAAATTTGTTGTTGTTCCTGTTGTTATCTCTGCAATCCACAACTTTGTGTCCAAAATTATTACATGCATAACATAAGACAAAAAATATAGTTTGATACTTGGGAGTTGAGGATATTCTAAAAGGAGTTGCTTTTGTGAATCCTTCTTCTTCTTGAGGCCTATCTGTCATTTTTTTATTCTGAAATCTGAATCTTCTTGGTGGAGGAGTGTCCCTGTAATATGTTGGGCACTTTTAATTGTCTAATTGAATAGAGAATCAAAGTGTTCAATATAAATTGTCAACCCAGGGAAGTCTATTATTTCAAGATAATTTTGCACAGTCTATGCCAGATTATGGAAGCATCTCTAATCCAATTTGTAGTAGGGAAGTTCTTTTTATCAAAACAAACAAACATTATTGCTAACACAATTGTGCTGATACAACTGGAGTGCTCCAAGTCTAAAATCATAACTGCAATCTAAACTAATGAATAAACAAAAACCATGAATTTCCTACCCTAATCTAGCTTTCTAATCTACTTTTGCAAGAGGCGATTCTACACTATTGCAGAAGAGAAATATAATTATTGCAAGAAGCTGATTCACACCTTTAATTCTTCAAACAAGATTAAACCTAATGTATAAAAGGAAAAGAAACCCTCTAGCCATGTTCAACAATTAACTTCTAATTCTCATGAGACAAGTTTTATGCACATTTATCAGAAAGGGACTAAACTGTAACATCAGTTGCATTCAGAAACGTCTAACAGTTAAATCAATTGTAATGAAAACAACTAATCTAGAATTCGAAAATAGAGGGGAATCAATGAAGTAGGTGGGCCCCTTCCTTCTCACTGAGTCCACTCAAAAAGATAAATCACATTCTATTAAGAAAATCAATCCAGTTTTTCATTCAATTGTCAAAAAGATGTCTATGCACAGTAATCGTTACTTTCTTCTGTTTAGAGAAAAATACTAACCAACATTACATTAAAAAAGATCTATTATTTAAAGCCAAAGTCAATCAGTGTTCAGAAATAGAGCAGTCCTGAGAATCCTTGATTCTCAGGTTGTTTGTTAGATATCATTAGTGTGAAATCTTGAATTCTTCTTCATTTGCATCGTGAGCCAACATTCCAATCAACAGGTGTTGCAGCAGTTGTGTCACAATAGAACTGGTGGTGTCTGTTGTAATAGCTTCCCAGATCAACAGGATTATGTCGTAGCAGGTGTGTAACAGCTTCCAGGCTTTGTGCATAGCTGTGACAGTAGCGACCCATTTTTGAAAGTGGGTTGTTCTATCATTTTGATCATTAGTTGAATTATTTCATGGGTAAAATATGTGATCGTTATCAATCAAACATGCTAAGTAAATGAAAACATAAAAGCAAGATGAATAGTTCATACCTTGGGAAGAAGGGTCTTGGTGCACATTAAAATAGTCTTTTAACTTGGAAATGAGAAGGTTGTAAGATCAAAAGGTGTGGTGAAAAGGGGACATTTCAAGGTCCTAACATACCCCCCAACTGAAGACATTGCATGTCCTCATGCAAAACACATTCAAACCTTATTTTGTAACTGAAGTAGATCAGTATATTCTCCAGTGCAAAAATTGTTAAGATAGATTTCTAGGTGCCGATAATGAAAAATGTTGTATCAAAAATAGGAAAATATGTTGTGTCAACCATCTGTTTGGGTTCTTCTATTCTTGACAACAGGATCAATTTGAGTGGCTCGATTAAAAACTCGTGAATGAAATAGAGGTTCTTGTTTGCAAGCTGCTGGCATACCAGGAGCTGATTTATGGCAGTGAGATCTCCCCTGTTTTGTTGGTTTTTGTGTAGAAGGATGTCCTTGTTCAGTCTTGATTGATACATTTGCAGGTATTGTAGCCACTGGAACTTTGACTACCTGATAACCTGCCTCATAGTAAATGTTGCCATAGTCAAAAAACATGAGTTATTTTTCTCTGCCTATAACATATTTTGTCAGTGCTAGGATGTCCATGGTTATACCCTATGGATTCTTTTGTCTAGCGGCTTCCACTTCTTGTTTCAGGGTCTTTATCTCAACCTTGATATTAGCATTCTCTATTTCTAGTGCAGTGATCCTGGAATTTTCTCTATTTTTGATCGTTTGCTCTATTTGGGCAAATAAATTTGCAAGTGGAACATCGTCAACATGCTGTGGAGTTGGTTCTTGTGTAACATCTTTGGATGTTAGGACTGGTTCTTGTGGAGTAGTCTTGACATGGACAGGTGGTTCTAATATCTCTAGCTCTGGTGGGACAATCTCCTTTGGAGTAGCTAGTTCTTGTGTAACAGTTGTATCTGTCAGGACTGGTTCTTGTGGGTCAGTCACGACGTGGATAGTTGATTCTTGTGGAATTGTCTCCGTATCAAGCATAGATGACAATGGATGAAGAATAGGAAGAGCCTTCTCCATATTTTTCTTTCCAATTGCAGTTTCAACAGACCGGGAGGATCTGGTTTTCCTCCTGGGTAAGGTAGAAACAAAAGTAGTGGTTTTCTTCTTTGTTGTTGGAGGAGGAACAGGGTGTTCTTCCTCAACGAAACAAGGAGGACATTCTGGTATACTAGGGTCTGAGATAATCTGGACTTCATCAATGGACATAGGATGCTTAGAATCATCCGACAGCACCGATGATTCTGTTGGGAAATGGGAACATTCATTTTGAAAGGAGAAGATAGTTTCCTGCAGTTCTAGGCATAAGGTAAAACCTGGTATTTGTACCCCTGGAGAATTCTCTATTGCATTAGCCATAAGGTTTTGATTTGATGCTGATCCAAATTAAGCAATGGATATCCAAGGTTTTCCTTTGACTGGACGCTTCCTTTTTTGTGAAATTGCATAGGTAATGATAGCATGTGCTTGATTGTCTGCAACGGAAATAGGAGAATCATGTGTGATTGTAGTAGCAACAAGAGCAGTGTTCTATGCGATTGTTGGTGCCACGGCAGGAGGGGTAAGTGGTCTTGATGGTATAGTGGACCGTGTTATCCTTGCTCTCTTTTAAGGTAATGCAGAAGTAAAAGCAGGGGTTTTCTTTTCGGAGGCAGGGAGTTGGATTTCAATAATCGGTGTACCAGCCAAGTGCTATGATTGTGGTCGAGCGATTGGCTCTTCATCTGCTTGTTTGTCCAGAGATATAGGCTGTTATATTGCAAATTCATCGAGGTTTGTCTTTGTGGTGCCAGGATGGCTTCAGGTTACATGATTTCTTTTCTGAATTATGGTTTGGATAGTGACAGTAGGGGTTTGGACTGTTGTTGTAGTCGAGTGTAGAGGCTTGAGATGAGATCCATGGGTTGTAGTTTCTAGGACTGGTGCAAGTCTCTCTGGATGTTTAGGCTGTTGTTGGCCTGCTACAGCAGGTAATGGATTATTGGAAATGCCCATACCTCTGCAAATTAACAGGCCGATGAGTTTGTGATTAAAAACACAGTTCTTGGGGCTCTTGGATTTTTTTACAAAATGGGCCATGTTATGCAATGATTGCAGAAGAAAATAAGGAATGTTTATCAATTTTTGATGTCGCAGATGTGATAATAAGAGAAAATTAGAAATATATACAACTTGGTAGCAGCCTTCGCAGGTTATGTACCTTTTAAGAAATTATGTGACTTTCCCCCATGGCTCTGGTAAGGAATTGACGTCTACACCTCTACCCTTGGTTTGAACTCGCTCAGTGTCGACAAGGAATCCCTTTTGTGCATCTGGAAGATGTGTTTTTCTGTTAAACCATCTGTCTCCTGTTCTAGGAAACCCTGTTACAGCAGCTATGCTTGCCTCTGTTACTGGAATCCTTACCCCATTCACCGTTGAATACCCTTCAGTAAGATTTTGACTGAACTCCAATACCTCATCCTCATTAAACTCTTTGATCTTCTTAAAATACAATATCCAGCTGACGTGAAGAAATATTTGGTAGGCTGCTGGGTGTAACAACAAACTGTCAAGAGTTGTGGGTTCATGTCTCACAGTTGACCCTCCCATGATGTTTCTTGAGAGTTACAGGCACGTAGGAGGAGGATCTATCACCTATATCAGAGACTAAATAAGCTCAATGTGTTTTGCAGAAAGAATACAGTGTCTCAGCTAAAAGAAATGTGGGTGGAAAGGTGGTGGAGGTGTGTATAAACTTTAGAATGAATGACTAGATTTACATTCCCCCCCCCCAACTAAATGGATTAGCTCCAGGTGTAAACGGTTAGTAAATAGGAAATCTTGCTTTCATATCTTCATTACTGTAACACGTAGGATTAATCGCGTACCTCAAATCTTACTACACATAACGACCTGTTGGAGTAACCGCACAATCCAACTATCGTCGGAATGGCGTATAATTGCTGGCATGATGAAGGATTGTGAGAGAAATGATGGCTTGTGCAGAGTCGTAGTCCTTACTGTAGTGAGCCACCTAGATGTCGACGAATGTGAAGTTACGTCATAATGAAGCAACACGTTCAGATAGAAATCATTAGGATTGTATAATCAGTGGTGTTGTTGCATGAAAGATTGGAGAGTTGGAGCCGCAACATCAGCAAAAAGAATGAGTGAAGTGGCAAGAAAGAACAATAGTAATTAATGTATCAACAAATTTTTTTCAAAGATGTCGGAGGTAGGTGTAACAACGTTGATATCGGCCAATTTATCAGGAAAAGGTGTAACAGCATGGAAATCGACCAATTTATCGGGAAAAGGTGTAACAACATGGAAATCGGCCAATTTATTGAAAAAAGGTGTAACAGCATGGAAATCGGCCAAATTATCGGGAAAAGGTGTAACAGCATGGAAATCAGCCAATTTATCGAAAAAAGGTGTAACAGCATGGAAATCAGCCAAATTATCGGGAAGAGGTGTAACAACATGGAAAGTGGCCAAATGTTATCTTACTTTGGTTCAAGGGAATTTTCCAACTTTCATGAACCCATCATTTCCTTCTATTCATCAATCTACCTGCACACACAGAATTTCCTAATACCTTCCAAGGCTTTGTTAGCATAGTAAAGAAAAATAGAAAAAGTTCAACTAAAAATGAAACAAAGACATGCGAATTTTGCTAAGATTATTTATGTACAAGGTATGAGAAAAAGAATTCTTAGAGTTCAGAAGGGGAAGGAGAAAGCTCCTTTCTATTTAAGATTTGATAATCTGTATCAGTCGTACAATTAGATTTGAAATCTGTCTTGTTCAGTGGATGTTGATACAGTCTCAAGTGATGACCATTTGCATGTAAGTGTGAATTGGATCCATCAATAGTAATCAATCAAACTATTCCATTGGGAAAGATGGTGTCTACCTCATAAGGCCCTAGCCATCGTGTACGCAGCTTACCTTGAAATTCCTTAAAGCGTGAATCATACAACAAAGCCCAATCTCCTTTCTGGAATAATTTCTTCTTAATGACTCTGTCATGCCATTTTGTTCATTGTTGTTGAATCACTGTGGTTTGATGGATGGCGTCCAAACACTTTTCATCAAGCTCATTGATCTGCTATAGTCTGGCTTCCTATGTCATAGTCAAGTCGAGGTTGACTGCTGATGCAATTCTTAAGGTTTTGATTTCGAATTCAATGGGAAAAACAAGGCTTTTTCCATATACCAGTTCGTAAGGAGAAAAACCAGTCATGCTCCTCCAAGTAGTTCGATAAGCCCATAGGGCTTCATGCAGTCTGTCAGACCAGTCCTTATGATTTTCTCTGACTGTTTTAGTAAGAATGGCTTCTATAACTTTGTTGGTGCTTTCCACTTGGCCATTGCCTTGTGGATGGTATGGAGAAACCATTCTGTGTAAGACATGATATTTACTGAGTAGAGCTTCAAATTTATGTGATGTGAAATGGGGTCCTCCATCAGTGACCAGTTCTCTAGGAACACCAAACCTAACATATATATGTTCAAACAAGAATGTTAAAAAAACCTCTTCTGATGCTCTGATAAGTACTTTTGCCTCCACCCACTTGGTCATGTAATCTGTACAGACCAATATATAGATTTCTGATTGGAAGGTGGGTGAATGGGTCCAAAAAAATCCATGGCCCATCTTTCAAAAGGCTCTAACACCACCTGAGGATGGAGCAACATTTCATCCCTATGAGTTGGCTGACCCATGCATTGGCAACTATCACAAGATTGGACATAGTTCTTGGCATCTTGAAATATGATGGGCCAATAATAGCCCATCCTTAAAATTTTATGCCCGGTCCTTTTTGTAGCAAAATGACCCCCACAAGTGCCAACGTGGAAATATTTTAGCAGATCATAAAACTCATCATCCCTCACACATCTCCTGGTTTCTTGGTCCAGACCTGTGTAGAAGAGGTATCCTCCTCTCCAACTATACCTGGCACTCTTTTGAATAATTTTCCTTCTTTTCCTGGGAGATAGATGGGGAGGTACTTTCCCTGTAACCAAATAATTAGCAATGCCTGTGTACCAGGGTGAGTGAGCAGATACTGCAAAAAAATGTTCATCAGGAAAGGAATCATCGACGGGTGAATTATCATCATTTATATGTAATCTCGAGAGAAAATCAGCAACCACATTTTCTTTTCCTGGTCTATCTACTATAGTGATGTCAAATTCTTGCAGTAGTAACAACCATCTTGTCACTCGAGCATTAGTAATAGGCTTATTCATTAGATATTTTATGGTTGTATGATCAATATGAATAAAATTTAGGTAACCAGTTACATAATGCCTGAATTTATTGATTGCATATACTACTGCCAAGAATTCTCTTTCAGTAACTGTGTAATTCAACTCAGCAGGAGCCATGTTCTTGCTGATATAGTAGATAGAATAGGCTTCTTTTCCCTCATGTTTCCCTAGTACTGCACCAATTGCAGTGTCTAAGGCATCTGAAGAAATGTGAAAAGGTAGGGCCCAATTGGGTCCTCTCAAAATGGGGGCTGTGGACAATTTTTGTTTAAGATCTGCAAAGGACAATTCACAATCTTTAGTCTAGTGAAAGTTAACATCTTTCTTTAGTAAAAAGAACAATGGAGAGGCAATTTTAGAAAAAAATTTAATGAATCTTCTGTAATACCCGGCATGGCCTAAAAAAATTCTTACCTCTTTTTGAGTTTATGGAGTTGGAATGTCTAAAATTACTTGAATTTTGGCTGGATCTACCTGAATCCCTGCATCAGAGATGAAGTGTCCCAGCACTACCCCTTCGTGCATCATCATATGGCACTTTTATGTACTTAAAGAAAGATGAGACTGTTTACATCGTTTAAGTACTCTTTCCAAATTAGACAAAGCGTCTTCAAAATTAGTCCCATAAGGTGTAAAGTCATCCATAAATATTTCCATACAGTCATTCACCATATCGGAGAAAATACCAATTACAACTCTCTGGAAAGTGGCTGGTGCATTACACAAGCCAAATGGGAGAACCTTGTAGGCAAATGTACCCCAAGGGCTGGTAAAGGTGGTCTTATCTTGGTCTTGTGGAGAAATTTGTATCTGGTTATAGCCGCTGAAGCCATCTAGGAAAGAAAAATATTTTTTTCCGGCTAAGTTGTCTAAAACCTGATCAATAAATGGCAGAGGAAAATGATCCTTTTGCATTGCTTTATTTAGGGCTTGATAGTCCACACATACTCTCCACTTACCATTATTTTTAGGCACAATATCTAATGGTGATACCCACTCACTGTTTGATATAGGATAGATGAATCTGATGTTGAGAAGTTTCTGAAGTTCTTCTTTAACAATTTCCTTAAGGTTTGGGTTCATCCTCCTTTGCAGTTGGCAAATGGGTCAACATTCTTATTTGATGTGTATATGATGGGTGGATAGCTCAGAGGGGATTCCTTTCATATCCATGTAATCCTATGCAAATGCTTCCTTATGAACAATCAGTAAATTCATCAGTCGACGAGTTTCAGTACTAGAGAGATTGGGATTGATGTTCAAGGTTTTTCCAGGTTCGATTTCCACAGTGACGCTCTTAGAACTGATTTTAGGAAATAGTTCAGTTGTTACTATTTCATCATCTACTGCTAAAAATTTTTCTGTTACAGTGACTGTTGTTATAGCTGAATCATTTTGATGGTCAGCAGTTTTTGATAACAGATCCAAGTTCATTTCTTCCTAGGCCATAGGGTCAAAGACTCTGATCAATTGGTGGTGTGTTTGTTGTGTAACAACAGAGGGGTCACAAATAAAACATTTGATTAACTCAACTTCTGTCTCGTCCATGAAACTCAGGGCATTTCCTACAGTTAGCACAAGCAAAGCACTTTCAGCCTCAGTATCCATCCATAAAGAATTTTCAGGTTCTGCACTAGGTGTAGCATGAGGATATAGGGTAAGTTTTTTTGTGTCGTAACCATCAGAGATGGTCATAGAACTAGATCGGAAACCTATGAAGGTGTCAACTGTGGCTAACCATGGTCATCCCAGAATTAGAGGATGACCTCCCAGATTGGATTTGGGCTGCAACACAACAAAATTAGTAGGATACTCCCATGAATCTACTGAAATAACTAAGTCATCAATTACTCCTTCTGGCTTGATGGTAGAGCGATCAGCTAATTCTAAAACAGTAGGAGTAGGTCAGATTTTTGTTCTGAGTTGCAACAACTGTGTAGTTTCTATTGGCATGATGTTAATTGATGCCCCTAAATCAACTAGTACACGTGGAATAGATGTATATTCAATCTTAACTGTGACAGTAGAGTTTCCTTGGTCACCATATTTAATAGGTGGATTTTTTCCTAGCATTAGCTCAGACAAATCCCCCACCACATGCACTGTGAGGGAATCTTTAGGTTTTCGTCCAGGTTTTCTGATACAAATATCCCTCATAGTTTTGGCATAAATAGGGACATCCCTTATTGCTTGCAGTAGTGGAATATTAACATGCAGATTTTGCAATTCTCCAAGGAGATTAAAAGATGGTAATTCCACAGTCTTGGCAATTTTCAGTCTTTTAGGGAATGGTGGGTCTGTTGATTCTAGAATAGGTTGGTCAATTCCTTTTGTATCAACAGATGGTCTCTCCCTTGATTCCTTATCTGATTCTGAATATGGAGCGTCTTCAACTATTGTCTCAACTATTATCCTAGATCTTAAGTGTATTTCATCACAGGGCATAGGAGTAATAGATAAGGCTGGCATATTAAGTATGTCTATGTTCTAAATGGCCTTATTATTTGGGTTTTTGTTAGGTTGCATAGGCATCTGAGGTCGTAAAGGAGGATTGTTTGGTGAGTTATTGGGAGGCAATTACAGTTGTTACTGCTGGAACGGAGGTTGGAGTTGTTGTTGAAAGAAGTTTGGTTGGTGTTGGCTTGGATAACTGAGTTGTTGTTGAGGACCTTTCCCATATGGGTTCCATTGCCCATAGTGATTTTGTTTTTGGGGCATAGGTAACCATCCATTGGGATCCTGATAAGAGGGGGCATTCGTCTGGCCATATGGTAGCTGATTGTTCCAATAATTAAATGCTGGAGGAGGAAATTAAGAATTCATACCTTGACCCCTTGGCTGCCATTGTCTCCTTTACGTTATTTGATAGACAGCCTCTTCTTCCTTGTTAGTTGCCTTCATTTATGCTTTTAAACCTGGTAGAGAAGGGCATTGGTCAGTGGGATGGTCTAATTCACAAATAAGGCTTACTTGGACACTGTTCAGTGGACACTCCCTTGGTGGATGTTCCTTCCTGCATTTTGGACAGAAAATGCATAATGCTTGCTCTGGTTCTACTTGTTTCTATTTGACCTGCAAAGTATCCATTTGTGAGGCAAAAGAGTTAACCATCTCTGTTTTGAAATTTTCTAACAGATTACCTATTTCTACTCTTGTTGCCCCTCCATTTGTGGATTTTTGTACCCTTGAGAAGATAGTATCCTTGGTAGCTGACTTATTCTTTGTGGATCCTTGAGAACATCTTTTGCAAAGGTCTACAATGTCCTCATAGGATTCCTTAGATATA
>JZKD02S2013150.1:407222-419200 GCA_000966675.3 Picea glauca
ATACGAATGTTCTTTTAAGGAGTCGTCGATGCACCTCTCGATACATCGGGATTGCAGAGATCTTGAAGGGTCATCCCATTGTACCTTTTATCTTCACCACAACAATTTTAAGTTTTCTATGCACCTGTCAATGCAGCTGGACTGCGATGATCCAAGGATTTTTGTAGCACGCCAAGTTTGGCTGGTAAGACATCGCACCCTTCCATAGAAGGGACCTACGACGATGTGTAAATCGACGTATACACAGATGGAACTGTTTCTCCTCCTCCAAATTTTTGACACCCTCGATGCCCTCTCCTCCAACCTGTTCTGACACCACTTTTTATAATTGCAAATGTGAAAAACACAATCACACAGATTATAAACACAGATATTTTACGTGGTTCACCCAAACGTTGGGCTATGTCCACCAAGCAGAGGTATCGGTTGTCTTATTATTCAAATCATGGAGATTACAATAGCTCACTTACACTCCTCATCACATTCAGCCTCTATGGGAATACACATATTTATATTAGAAGAAACAGTTACAGAAGAATTGACTATTGAAATTGCTTCTCTAATTTTTTCTCATTAGTTACAACCAATAATTGATTTATAGGATCTAGAATCCTAAACTTGGAAATCCGTTGTCATTGTTTAACAATATCCACCTTGACAACAATTAATCTGATACCTTGCTCCTTCTTTATTCATCACCTTTTCTGCAATCCAAGAGAAGCCAAGCACCATCGTAGCTTCTCTAATAGTACTGGTTTTGTGAACATGTCTATGTAGTTCTCTTTTGTATGCACTTTCTCAAGAGAGACTCCATGTTCATTGATGACCTGTCTTACAAAATGGTACTTGGTAGGTAGATTTTTTGTTTTACTATGATAGGCCGGTTTCTTAGCCAAGTGAATAAAACTTTGAATATCACAAAGTAACTTTACTTTGTCCTGCATCCTTCCAAACTCACCAAACAAAGTTTTCAACCAAACTTCCTCTTTGCAAGCATGTGAAGCAGCTACGTATTCTGCTTCTGTAGTGGATAAAGAAACAATGTTCTGTACCTTTGAAATCCAACTAATAGCTCTACCAACAAGAGTAAAGACATATCCTGAAGTCAACCTTCTCTTGTCCAAATCACCTGCAAAATCAGAATCAACATACCGACAGACTGATTCACAACCAATGTTAAAGGTGATACAGTAATCACTTGTGCCCCTCAGATACCGAAGGACCCATTTCATTGTTTCCCAGTGCTCTTTACCTAGATTTTCCATACACCTTGATGTAGGAGCATCTCTCCATGTCAGCCAGCCAGCCAGCCAGCTGTGTCAAGCGCGTGCATTCAAGGATGAAGAGAGGTGCAACCCTCATCTTCTATTTTGTAATTGAATGTAATTAATGTTGTAAGTTGTTGAGCTGTGAAGTCGTGCCTTTGTGTAGGCATAAGTAGGTAGGCCTTTAATGTTTTGAAAGTCTAAGATCTAGATCCAGATAGTGGACTAGACAGCCCATTCAATGTAATTGAATAGGGTAGGTAGATTGGAGGGAAGAGCTTGAAGAGCCCGCTCATGTAAAAATATCTATTGTATCTTTGGATAGTAAGTCGGAGAGAGTAGAGAATTTGTGAGTAGAAAGCAGAAGGAGGAGCCGAGACCTTGTTACAGGCCGTGCTCAAGAACACCTTGTACAAACAGGCATTTGCCATTTAATATAACAGGAGTAGTTTTTCCTGCATGTATTTATGTGTTATGTGGATGTTTGTGAGTGTTCTTTATATGCTATGAATGTATGTTGTAGGTTTTCATTGCAAGAGTTGTCTTGGTTTCAGGTTTGAAAGGTCTTTGAGGTTTCATATCAAGAAGGCATGACAGAGTACTGTGGTCTTTGAATACCAGTGCACTGAAGCACTTCTGAATTCTGTGGGTTCTGATAGAGACATGCCAGGTGGGCACAGAAACTGAAATCATCAACTCAGGAGAAGACCTTTGAGGTCACTGAACACCTCAGGAGGCAAGGCTATGGAGAAGAACACAGTTGTAGACAAAATCTCTGAGGCGTTCTGTGAAGTTCTGCCCAGTGGGCATTGAGCATATACACAGTGGTGTATTTGGGGGGACCTCTACTATGAGTTCAGAAAGAAGAACTAGAGTCATTGAGGATTCTGAAGAGCTCTGCCAAGTGGGCATTGAGCAGGTGTAAGAAGTGTATAGAATATAGAACAGTTGGATGTTCTATGAGAAGAAACTCTGCCAGGAGGGCATTTGAGTTAGTGTGCAGATAGGCACATAGAAGAGAAGTGAACTCTTTGAGTTCTATAATTGAAGGAAGAATCCACTAAGGGATCTTCACAGGGTTTTTGAACACCCTGTAGGCTCAGCAAGAGGTTGCTTGAGCAAATAGAGAGCCAGGAGGGCATTACATTCTCCATCTAAGGGAGAAGGGAAGAAAGACAAAATCCCTTAGGGGTCTGAGTGTTTGAGAAGCTCAGGAGATACAACACTGTGTGTGTGAGAAGACTCTGCAAGGAGTGTAGAAGTCAAAGAATCTCTTGGGGATTCCATGAGCAAAGCTCAGGAGGAATAGCATCGTGAAGAGCACAGGTGAGGACTTAGATTGTGGATCTTGCAAAGGAAATAGAGAAAAGGTTGAGGCCTTTGAGGAACTTGGAATTCCTCCAAGTCCAGAAGAAAGCACAAAAGCTCAGGAGGGAGAACAGTCGGCATCAGATCGGCTGGGGAAGAATATCTGGACCATTGGTTTCTATTTCCAGGAGAGTGTCAGGAGAAGCACGCAGAAGGAGAAATTGTGGACCGTCGGATGTTCACATAATTACCCGTCAGCCACTATATCGGCCAGAAACTGCATGAGGTTTAAGCCCTCAGAAGGAGAGGAGAAAAGTCTCGAAATGCATTGAGGCATCGGGATATCGACGTTCGTGATATCAGGGATATCGTGGACGTGAGGAGAGTCACTCGACTCCAGGAACCCTGAATCAGCGAGATTTGATCTGAACCGTTCGTTTGGGAGCAGATGCATGTCATGAGATTACCCACATCTGGGACTCAGGCATCGAAGGTTGGAAGAGGAAGTCTTTCGAATTCACGAGCAGCGAAAAGGCAAGAGCTCTGTGTTCTGTACCTAGCTGGCGTCACATCAGGATATCAGCACTCAGGGAATCAGAGTTCTCGAGGTCAAGGAAGTTGGGACACTTCAAGTCTCGAAATAGCGAGAGTGGAGCTAAGATGTTTATTTGAGGAAGGCCACGTGTCATGCGATCATCTATTTTGGAGATCCGAGAACTACGATTCGTGGAGGCAAAAGTCCCGCCAGGTATCGCGATATCAGTCATCGGCATTTCGCGAGTCCAGAGGACGAGGCGTCCAGGACATCAGAAGTCGTGAAATCGCGAGAGGCAATTAGAACCGTCCATCAGTTGAGGATGCGTGGAAGAGATCAGAGTATTCAGGAGATTTCTCGAAAGAGAATCGTCTGTCGGCATATCGGGAGTCGAGAGTTGGCAGAGTGAGTTGTTTGATATCGCGAGTGGAGAAACCGCGATAGAGGAAATCCCGATAAGGAGAAAATCTCTATTGTTGTGGGGCCTATCTGATGTCATGTCAGAGAATCGGGAATCAGAATATCAGGGATTCTGAGGACGAAGTGTCCAAGCAGTTTGGCATTGTGATGTCCAAAACCCCAATAGAAAGACATAAGGCTGCGGTCTTATGGGAAGCGGTCACATGGACTAGGGCATAGCTAGGAGGGGCTAAGGCTGGAAGGGGCACATCGGCGAATCAGAGATCGTGAGTTCAAGAGGATAGGAACTCTTGACGTCAAGGATCATGAAACCCCAAAACTTGAAATTGAGTCGAGAAGAGGTCACAAGTGCGTGCAGAGGCCATAACAAGGAAAAGAGAAGGACCAGTGGATTGGGTTTTCTAGCAGAGATTCCGCAGAGGAATTGAAAGAGTCGCTTCGTCTCATGATTTGATTTGAGTGATCCTGAGAGTGGGTGTCGGAGGTAACTTGTGCCTGCATCACACCTGCTGACAACTCCAACTGCATGTGAAATGTCTGGCCTTGTACTAACCATCGCATACATTAGAATTCCTACTACATTATCGTATGGTATTCGAGACATATATTCATTTTCTTCTTTTGTACTAGGACATAAACTTGAAGAAAGATTAAAATGGGAAGCCATAGGGACTAAAACTGGTTTCACATCATTCATACCAAACCTCAAAATTATCTTCTCAACATACTTCAATTGTGACAACCAAAGCTTACCATTCCTCCTGTCTTTGAATATCTCCATGCTCAAAATCTTCCTTGTTGCTCCTAGATCTTTCATATTGAATGTACTATCCATCTGAGCCTTTAACCTATTGATCTTAGTTAAGATTTTGCTTTCTAAAAGCATATCATCAACATATAATACTAAGATAATGAATATACCATTTTTCAATTTATTAAAGTAGACACAATGATCATACTCACTCCTTTATAATTCTGGCTCACCATGAAAGAGTCAAATTTCTTGTACCATTGTCTGGGCGACTACCTCAGACCATACAATGATTTCTTGAGCCTCCAAACAATTTCTTGCTGCGATTTTGAATGAACCATTCAGGTTGTTCCATGTAAATTTCCTCATCCAAATATCCATGTAAGAAAGCATTCTTAACATCTAGAAGCTCCAACTCCAAATCAAGTAATGCAACTAATTCTAACACAATTCGAATTGAAACAGACTTAACAATTGGTGAAAAATATCATGAAAGTCAATACCTTCTTTCTGAGAATATCCTTTCACAACCAGTGTTGCTTTGTACCTTTTCACTTTATCATCAACACCCTTCTTCAGCTTGTAGACCCACTTGCAACCTACATTTTTTCTTTCTCTTGGAAGTTCTACCAGGTCCCATGTGGCATTCCTTTCTAATGCCTTCATTTCATCCTTCATTACTTCTTTCCATTTATAACTGTTAGAACCCTTCACAGCTTCCTATTAGCACGAAGGTTCATCATCATTAGTACTTAAAGAAGCTAACGAAACAAAATCATCATACCTTCTTGGAGGATTTCTGACCCGCGTAGACCTCCGTAGGGAATTTTTTGTGGCTCATCCACATTCTATTGATTTTTATCATCAACCATGTCTTCTTCTGTAGGAAAATATTCATGAAAATATTCAGCAACTTGTTCATTTTCACTTTCATCTATATTTGAACTGGTTTCAAACTGAATCTCTTGATACTTAGGTACTTCTTCTTGTTCCATTTGAACATCTACATTTGATTTGATGAGAGAGGATTCATCAAATATTACATCTCTATTAATTGTGATCTTGTGGGAACTAGGATCCCACAACATGTACCCCTTAATACCATCACCATATCCAAGAAAGATAAGCCTTTTTTTTTTTTTTTGGATCTAGTTTAGAACATTGATGTTTTGGAATTAAAGCATAGGCTTCACAACCAAAAACTTTAAGATTAGAATAATTAAAAGGGTGACCTTTCCATACCTCTTCAGGAATTTTGCATTCTATTGTTGTTAATGGTGATCATTTCACCAGATAACAAGTTGTAGTTACTACTTCTCCCCATAGTTCCTGCTGCAAGTTGGCGTTACTAAGCATACTCCTTGCTCTCTCTAGAAAAGTCATGTTCATGCATTCAACAAATCCATTTTGTTGAGGAGTATAGGCAGTGTTTTTATGCCTATCAATCCCAAACTCCTTGCAATAGTTCTCAAATTCCATTGGCATAAATTAACCACCATTATCAATTCTTAAACATTTAATGGATCTACCAGTGCTCTTTTCCACTAAATCTCTAAACTGCCTGGAAATAGTAAATACACCGACCTTTCCTTTTAACATATAGACCGAAACCTTCCTAGATAAATCATGTATAAAATTTACAAAATATGATGATCTTCCATATGAAATAGTAGGGGATGGTCCCCAAACATCAGAATGGATATAATCAAGGATTCCTTAAATGGTGTGTCTTCCGATTTTAAATCTTTGCCTATTCTGTTTTCCATAAATACAGTGCTTGCAATCTAACTTTAAATACTTTATACTAGGAAGTAACTTGGAATCAGAGAATACCTTCAATCCTTGTTTGCTCATATGGCCAAACCCTTGATGCCACAGTCAAACAAAATCATTGTCTTTCTAAGATACCGATGTTGCATGATCTGACTCAGTTCTTCCTTCTAACAGAAACAGGTTACTAACCTTCTTCGCTTTCATAACCAGTAGGATTCCTTTGTATAATTTCATAACTGCACCTTGAAAAATACTCTTATATATTCTAGTGTCTAAGACTCCCAAAGAAATTAGGTTCTTCCTAAGCTCAGGTACATGTCTCACATCAGTTATTATTTTGACAATTCCAGCAAACATCTTAATTTGAATGCTACCAATTCCCACAAATTTACATGATATGTCATTTCCCATGTAAACAATTCCATCATCTATAGACTGGTAAGTAACAAACCAGTGCCTATGAAGACACATGTGATTTGTAGCACTGGAATCTAATAACCATTGTTGATCATGACGTGAACCAATACTAATTGATAAAACTTCATCAGTCATACCTGAGCCTGTTGTTGAACCTATTTCGGTTGCATTTGCTTCCTTCATCTCTTTTGGAGGGTCTTTTTTGGAGGCTTGTTGTCTCTTCCAAAAATCCTTCTTTAGGTGTCCAACTTTTCCACAAAACCATCACTTAATATTTCTCTTCTTTCCCTTTGACTTTGACCGAGATAAATCCATCTAACCGTGTCCTCTTTCTTTAGGTCTGCCTCTGGCCATCATCGCCTTAGATGTAGAGGTTTCTGAATTGGATTTCTTTCTTGTTTCCTCATACAACAGTGCTCCCACAATAACATCAAACTCAATACTTTCTGTTGTGCTGAAAATAATAGAGGTAACAAAGTGATGCCATGATGCGAGCAAAGAACACAATAATGTAATTGCCTTATCTTCAAATTCAAATTTTACTCCCATGTTGGTCAACTGAACTAAGAGAGTATTAAAAGTATTTAAATGATCAACTATCTTCATACCTTCCCTCATGCACAAACTGTACAATTGTATTTTCAGGAAGATCATGTTTGTCAAGGATTTCGTCATATACAATCTTTCTAGCTTCGTCCACAAATCGACTTTTGTCTTCTCTGCAACAATGTTGAAGAGAACATTGTCAGCCAAACACAGGCGTATCACACTCAGTGCTCTCACATCAATCGCATCCCAGTCTTCATCTATTATGGTCATGGGTTGTTTTTCTTTTCCCAAAAGTGCCTTCATCATGCCTTGTTGCACGAGAAGATTGTTTGTCTTAACCTTCTAGATCTCGAAATTGTTCCTACCATTGAACTTCTCGATTTTGAATTTATCACTCTGATTTTTCGCCATTAGCAGAAGAAAAAATTCCAAAAAAACCACTTCTTATAATAACCAAGGCCCTTTAAAAAATAATGTGGAGGAATAATGGTTTAAGTTCCACAAGGTTTAATAAAAAGTTTAAAAAACCTTTTACCAACCTCACCTTTTCTTTAAAATAAAAAATAAAAACCACCTTTTTAGATCCCCCACCTTTTACATATTATATTTAATTCCAAATATAATAAACCTATTAAAACATCTTCCGCTCTTATATATATTCCATTCCCTTCCTTTATATATATGTCATTCACACCCTTTATATATATGCCATTCGCCTTCTTTTTAAAAATAATATTCTGTGCTTAATTAAAACACCATAACTTCATACATTAAACTTTTCAAAGAAAAACATACGAATATTCTTTTAAGGAGTTGTCGCCGCACCTCTCAATACACTGGGATTGCGACGATATTGAAGGGTCATCGCACTATACCTTATCTTCACTGCAAATATTTGAGTTTGTCTATGCACCTATCAATGCAGATGGACCACAACGATCCGAGGATTTTCACAGCACGCAAATTTTGGTTTGTAAGACGTTGTACCCTTCCAGAGAAGGGACCTACGGCGATGTGGAAATTGATGCATACACATATGGAACTCATGTTACTCCTAATTTTTGAAACCCTCAATTCCCTCTCCTCCAACCTACTCTGATACCACTTGTCATAATTTCAAATGCAGAAAATATAATCACACTGATTATTAGCACAGATATTTTACGTGGTTCACCCAAACGTATGGCTATGTCCACCAAGAAACGGTATCAGTTGTATTATTATTCAAATCATGGAGATTAAAGTATCTCATTCACACTCCTCATCACCCTCAGCCTCTACGGGCATACACAAATTTATATTAGAATACACTGTTACAGAATAACTGACTATTGAAAGCGCTTCTCTAATTTTGTCTCATTAGTTACAACCAATCACTGATTTATAGGATCTAGAATCCTAAACTTGGAAATTCGTTGTCACCGTTCAACAATATCCACCTTGACAAAAATTAACCTGATACATTGCTTCTTCTTTATTCATCACCTTTTCTGAAAGCCAAGAGAATACAAGCACCATCGTTGCTTCTCTAACAATATTGGTTTTGTGAACATTTCTGCGCAGTTCTCTTTTGTATGCACTTTATCAAGAGAGACTCCACGTTCATCGATGACATGTCTTACAAAATGATACTTGATAGGTATATGTTTTGTTTTACTGTGGTAGGCTGGATTATTTGCCAAGTGAATAACACTTTTGTTATCACTAAAATTTCGTCTGCAAATGGTTACAAGAATTCAACATCATCAAACAGTTATGAGGCCATCCATGGACCTGAATTAACACAAAATCATTCACAAAGGGTCAAAAATATACAACTAGTGAAAAAATTAAAGGGTGCTATGAAGATACTGGGTGCGCACACAAATGCGCAAAACAGGAACGCAGAAATCGCGCACATGCGCATGATGCGTGACTATTGTTGCAAAAAGCCACGCACCTGAGAAACGATGCATTTATGAGAGTGGTCGGCCTCCCACCCACTTCTGGTTCAGCTTCCAAGTTGATTTGACACTCAAATCTGGACTGGATTCGATTGGGTGGTTGGTCAAAGACCTAGAAATGCTCTAATTAGCCTCTTTACACACTATAAACTAGTTGGACAATAACTCAAAGGAATGTTATAAAAAGGCCATGGATAGACTTCATTTTTCAAGGAATTCATAGAAAAGTTATGCTACCATTATTCTCTTGAGGAAACTTCTATCCTTGCCAAGATTATACTTTCATCATTTCATTGGGAAATCCATCTCACCCCTTGAGTGGATTAGCAAAGAATTATTTCACCATTTTCATTTTCATTTTCAAAGTTGTAAAAAGAGATTATTTGTGGGGCTCCAAGAGCCCTCCCTTGGAGGAAGAAGGGACTCATAGTCCCCTTGCTTCTCGGTGTTTTCTTTCACTAATATCAGCCTTATCATTGGTGACATGGGTCTCATTGTTTCTTTTGTCCTTATGTCCCTATGTTTATCAATTTAGTTGTTGTTTTATTTCTTAGTTGTTCTTTTTATATTTCTTTCTCTAACCCTTTTCCTTGTAGTTGTCCTGCTTAGCAAACCCAACTAAGCTTGCAAGCACCTCTATTTTCTCACTAAGGTGACAAAAGAGGTGCAACAGATTGGCAACTCCCCTGGGGAAAGGTATCAATTTCCTACCCCATTTGGGTTTTTCTAGCTCTTCTTTTGGTTTATTTAACTTGCAAGTGCACTAACCGGCCTAAGACGACTTGCCAATCATCCTAATCCAAGGTGAATTGAGAGAATTCCACCTAGAATTTTCATTCACGGCTGTGTGTCACCTGTGTGCAGGTTTTGTGCCCCACAGATGCGCATCGTGCACACATGCACTCAAGTCACAGTTTGGTTTTGTGCACGTGCGCTCATTAACTCTGTTCGATCTACACACATGCGCTCTGTGCACCTCTGTCTCCACTGAGACCCACACACCTGTGCAAAAATTCACATTGTAAGGTTCTTGAGATGTGGGGAAGGCCCTTAGCCTTCTTAAAAGTGATTTTATGCATGTTTTAAAGCTGCACCACACTTAGTCCCCTCTTCATATAAAGGGGTTAGTCAAAACACATAGGCACTTAGGTCGTTAAAATCATTTTTTCCTCTTTTGCTTTCATTTTTGCCACATGGATGGCTTGTTTTGACTAAAAATATAAGTTGGAAATAATTTTTAATCACATTTAAACTTGCATTGGGACTAGAAGTTGGATAACAATCACTTAGTATGCTCTTCTCTCACGCCTCCAAGTGACCTTGAGAATCAGAAAGAGATTGTGAAACAATTTCATCTCCCTTAAGAAGATTAAAACCTTTAGGAGAGGACAACAACCCTTCTTGGGACTCCTCTTAGTTTGTTTTTTCAAACACATCTTAACAATGTAATGGGCCCATACATGCCCACATGATACAAAGATAGGATAGTGTTGAAATTTACTTTCTTAGATCAAATCACTAGGGAAGTTTAAAGGTTTTGTAATGGGCCCATACATGCCCACATGATCACAATCTAGGATAGTTTCAAAGATTTTCTTAGATTACATCACAATAGGGAGTTAAAGGAATAGTAACGGACCCACATGTCCACATGCTAGCTTCCTAGGGACTTTTGAATTATGCAAGGTTGTACCAAAGACACTTAGTTAATCAGGTAATCAACACTTGTAAGGACCAAGTGAAGTCCACATGCAGCAAGGTGACACCTAATTCATTAAAAATTGGCACACTTTCACTCATTCACACACAAAAGTCACTTATCACTCACATAGCTTCTTCTTGAAACGTGGAGATAAAAGTAAGTTTCCTCCAAAGGGATTCTGAAACACCCCACCCTTTTCTTGATGAAACTATCCACTCTCATTTAAATTCAATGAGGTTGGTTCACAACCCCAACCTCTCAAAACAACTTCATCTAAAATTTTTCTAAAAACTCATTAAGTTTTCCTCCACAAGAGGTGCCAAAAGAAATTTTTTAGTCTAGGTAGGATTTCATGGATAGGCATCCAAATAACTCCCCGTTATCTGATTCTCACATTGTCAAAACCATAGAAGTTGTCAAATAGAGAAATGAAAATCCTCCAAGTCAAGTGTTCTTAACACCATAAGGCAGGGTGATACCCATGAAGGGTTGAAGGCCGAGGTCTGGTTGTTCTGTGCGTCCCCCCTTGAGGCACCCACCTTTTGGATGGGATCCATCCTGTGACCCATTTCTGAGGCCAAAAATATAAATGTTGCACTTTGATCGAGGTACCTAGTGACCAAATTTTAGGACATCTACCCAGGTGACAATTGTGGGCTGCAATTGCACCTTGATCGGATTTTGTGTGTCTATTGGGAAATATCACCAACTCTTTCAGGATATGCCCCCTCTACCCCTCATTATAACTGATTGTTTCATCCTTCACTAGTTTCTCCACTATTGAGTACTATTGGAAGGTCCAGTGCTATTTGAGAGGAAGGACGTTACGTCTTTTAGGACACGAGCATTTGTTTTCTTTGATTCCCCATCCGAACAAACCCCACTTATCCACATATATGCTTCTTTTTCAAATGACTTTATGTATGATGCACTTCTGACTACATTTTGATTTAGGATATATATATTGTGTAAAGTTCAAAATTTGCAACAAAAGCCCTTGTTTCTTTATTACTCTCACCACCATTTGCACACATTCACTCAACTAGTTGGACATCATAGGGGACCCACAGAATCCCTATCATTCCCGATGCTTGCTAAACCTCCCTCTTATCTTAGGGGGAGTGTTTGGTCTTGCCCACTCATCGACACCACCTTCACACACTCCTGTGAGTGCTACTGTCTTAGGATCAGCTTTGCCTGGTTCCACATTACTTGAGTCCACTTCCCAAGGTCTTTCATCCACTCGCTCTCCTTTACACAGAAGCAAAGGACCAACTTCCTCTCAAGGGAGAAGTACCAACCCACCTAGTCCCCC
>JZKD02S2013150.1:421987-449915 GCA_000966675.3 Picea glauca
GACGCTATGTGAGAAAGATGGACACCAAACCAACAACTGCCCATCTCTACCAGAGTTACAGAATTTGATTCCACTCAATCAAACGCCTTCAACACTCGCCACTATAGCTAGTACTACCACTACCACCCCCCATTCAAGTAGTAAAGGGTTGCGAAACAAATTCGCTTGCGCAATATGTTTAGCATATGTCCATTATACCCACCATTGCCCAACACTGCCACACTTTCAGCAGACATTAACCATAGTACGCCAAAGTTTCCAGATTGAACCCAGTTCAACTACGTCATCCCTACCAAAAATCACTAACATCCATTATGTCACAACTTCAGTCAATGAACGCATTAGATTCCCTTACTCTCTATGTGAATCCTTAGATCATTTTACATACCAATGTCCTATGATCATTGAATACAGGCAACGCTAATTGACCCTGCCTGAAATACCCACAGAATCGATAGTTGACCTTACCTCGTCACTAGCGATTATTCACATCATTTCTCCTGGACCTGAGGCCCTTCCAATGCCTCCATGGTTCTTGGATAACTTATCTTAGGATTCACCCCCCAATCCCCCCAACTCTCCCTCTCATTTCCCTATGGAAATTTTACATCCAACTACCACGGGTACTCCTCAGTACTTCGATATTTGGTTTATGTCGAGTGAACCATCACAATTTCCTTGCATCATTCCCCCTGCTTCTTCATCACCAGGGGGCAACCACATGACAACAGTCACCGATATAACTCTTCATGACCCCTTGTATTCCCTCCAATTCCACTATCACGAGGAAATACTAGAAGAGTTAAACAACCTTGACTACCCATGGGATGCGCTACACCACCGCGCACTCTTCTTTCCATAGGAAGCCTCCACGCCTCCTAAACACCCCATATACGCGGTCGAAACCAAGGATTTCATCCCATCAGGACATATCGATTGGTTCAACAACCCCATTCCTATCTCGGATGCTTTTGAAGAAGGCAACATGGCCAATATTTCCCTGACCATCAAAATCGACATTTCCATCAAAAATGGCATCGTCGAGGAAATCACCATTGGAGTCGCTTACACTCCTCAAGAAATCACCGCCTATAAAACCCTCTTCCAAGAATATTGGGATATTTTTTCCAGGTCATACACGGAAATTCCTGGCCTTGATCCCTCTATTGTCGAACATTGCATCGACACCTAGCCCGACATTACACTAGTTCATCAAAAATAGCGACCGCTACACCCTTCCAAAGCAGTGGCCATCAAAGCTGAGATTGACAAATTATGTGTTGTCGGGTTCATCTACCCCATCGCCTATACATCATGGGTTTCCAACCCTGTACCCGTTAACAAAAAATAGGGCACTATTCGCGTCTGCACACACTTTCGTGATCTCAATGACACATGTCCCAAAGACAACTTTCCAATGCCTTTCATCGATCAAATTATCAACGACTGCGCAGGCCACGAGGCTCTATCCTTCATGGACAATTTATCTGGTTATAATCAAATCCAAATTCACCCAGCCGATCAGTACAAAACCACATTTACTACCCCCTAGGGTACTTTTGCATATCGTGTAATGTCGTTTGGACTAAAGAATACTAGCACAACTTTCCAACTGGCTATGACATACATTTTTCATGATCTGGCTCATATCATCCTCGCATACTTGGACAAACTCAAAGCACGATCCAAGAAACATACCGAACACCTTGATGATTTACGGATCATCTTCTAATGGTGTCGTTAGTACAACATCCGCTTGAATCCCCTCAAGTGCATATTCTGCGTCACCGCAGGGCACCTCCTTAGATTCATCGTTTCCCAAAGCGGTATTACCATAGATCCCCTCAAAGTCCAAGCTATCACCGAAATTCCACCACCCCGGAATTTACGTCAACTCTAGAGCCTACAAGGCAAGGCTAACTTTCTATGATGATTTGTCCCAGACTACGCCATTCGTGCACACGGTTTCCTTCTCTTACTACGTCATGAAATCCCATTTCACTGGGATGAACATGCCCAAAAGTAATTTGATGATCTTAAAATGGCACTCTCCAACGCCCCTTTAATTAGTGCACCTGACTACAATCGTGACTATATCCTCTACATATCAGCATCAACTATTTCAGTAGAAGGAGTTCTCGTTTAGCTAGGTGATGACAATCGTGAGCATGTCATTTATTACATTAGTAAAAACCTCTCAAGGCCACCCTTGAAGTATAAACATGAAGAAAAACTAGCTCTTGAAGTCTTCCTCGTAGTCCAGAAACCGCATCACTACATTCTGCTTCGCACAACTAAGGTTGTAGCAGATTCGAACCCTATGCAATACTTGCTCAGTCATCGGCAAATTAACCGCAAATTTTCTCTATGGATTGTTATCCTTCAGGAATACAATCTTGAATTCTCAACACCCAAGAGCAAGAAATCCCTCGTTCTCGCCAAGCTTGTCACAGTCCTCCCCTATGACACAACCAGTGCCCCTATCAATATCGACTTTCCCGACGAACACCTCTTTTACATCACTTCGGATGATCCTTGGTACGACGACCTCCTTGTCTACCTCTGAACTCAAAAGTTCAGTAACCACCTTTCACGAGATGATCATCGTCGTATTTTCCACTAGGCCCCCCACTACCTCCTCATCGGAGACATCTTATACCGATGAGGGGTCGACACCATTCTTCGTTGATGCCTAACCATTGACGAGGCCGATAGAGTCTTGAACGACTGCCATAATGGCGCATGTGGGGGTCGTCTTTCGGGAATATCCACTGCTCAGAAGATTATCTGAGTAGGTTAATTTTGGCCTACCTTGTTCCATGATTGCATTCACGTAGTGAAACGATGCGAGAAGTGTCAGCTTTACGCCAACAAATCCCGAGCACCACCTTCTCTTCTTCATCCAGTCATCACTGCTGGCTCCTTTTGTAAATGGGGCATCGACTTCATGACTTGTACTTCCCTCTCCAGCAATGGACACAAATACATTGTTTTCGCAGTCGATTACTTCACAAAATGGGATGAAGCTATTCCCACCTTCAACAATACCGCTAACACCAAAGCGCGTTTTTTCTTTAACCACGTCATATCTCGCTTTGGAGTACCACTCCAACTTGTTTCTGATCATGGGAAACACTTTGAGAATGAGATTTTCGTCGAACTCTCATCTCGATTAGGATTCTCCCATGAGTTTGCCTCACCATATTACCCTTAGTCTAATGGATAGGTCGAAGCAGTTAACAAGGTCCTCAAGACCATGTTACAGTGCATGGTTAATAAACATAAGACTAATTGGCATCATATGTTATTTTCCACACTATGGGCTTACCGTACGACTGTGAAAACAACTACTAGTTTCACACCCTTTCATCTTGTCCATGGGGTTGAGGCCACTCTTCCCATCGAGTGCGAAATTCACACCTTACGCACCGCAATTGAGCTATTACCTGACACTGCTCCAATGGAGTAGCGCTTGCTAAACTTAGAGTCCCTGGATGAATATCATTGATCTTCATTACAGAACAATGAGGCAGCTAAAAAATGATCAAAGGCTACCTTTCATCGACATGTCAACCTTCGCTCATTTCACGAAGGCAACCTCGTCCTTGCTTACGATATCGCTCATGATATCTTTGGCCATGGAAAATTCGAGTCACTGTGACATGGCCCATACATTATCCAACATTGCCTCACCAAAGGCGCATACATCCTGGCCTCTCCCAAAGGCCTTTCTCTCAACGAACCCATCAATGGGTTATACTTAAAGAAATTTTTTGCTTAAACATATTCATTCTACTTTAGTTTATTTCTTTTATAGTGTTTTTAATCTTTTTTCCATCCCTTACGTCTAAACTATCATTTGTGCTATTGACAGATGCTTCCTCCACTGGCCTACCACATCAGTTACGCCGACGGCGCCAGCCGTTGGACACAAAATCTCACTTCAGCTGCTTGGGCTCTCTACACCCCCTCACATGAAACGCTCCATTCAAGTGGCATATGTTTGGGTTCAGTGACCAACAACCAAGCCGAATACACTGTCTTCATTCGCCTCCTGGCCAATGTCGAGCATCATCGTATTCGTCACCTTAGCATCTT
Source organism: Picea glauca (assembly GCA_000966675.3). Lineage (NCBI taxonomy): Eukaryota > Viridiplantae > Streptophyta > Pinopsida > Pinales > Pinaceae > Picea > Picea glauca. Next base: position 426,086 of record JZKD02S2013150.1, read on the forward strand.
TTTCGACTCTCAACTAGTTGTTCTCCAGCTCAACAATGTGTACCACGTACGCGATCCTTGCCTCTTTTGCAAATACCTGTAGGTTAGACTTTTATCTCGAAATTTTGATTCCATTACATTTACACATATTCCAAGACAATTGAATCAAATTATAGATAACTTAGCTAATATTGTGTTAGACTGGCATATATCACATCAATCTACCTCTACACATACATAAACACATAAACAACCTATCACAACATATATAGATTAGACATCATCAACACATTAACAAAACACATGTAAACACCACATAGATCTCAAAATGTATACACATGTATATATAAAAAACGGTCCATAGTGCCATCCAAATGTTTACATACAAAAATACAGGTAGTCGCAGGCCAGTGAAGCACCTCGGTACAAAATGGGCTCACCAACCTATATAGCAAAAGACAAAAATACAAAGAGCACAACTCAAGGTGCCTCTAGAGCACCACCTCTTGCCCCTCCCTCAGGCGGTGGTCCCCCACCCACTACTGGTCCTTCCTGCCCCAGAGGTAATCGTTCGATCATCACAGCACCTGCTACTGTTGCTCGTTGTACCAAGGCCCACCATGGCGATGGAATCCCCACACACTTCTCTAGGATTCCCTCATCCTAGATGCGAGACCAAATGCCCTCAGGCACACCCTATAGCACCACCTCTAGGCAATGGCGTATGTCCTCAAAATCTGCTCCAACATCCGTCAGAGGAGCATGTGATGGCTCGGCACTAGGGTCATCGAAATTGCATGTCCTTGCTACTCTCTCAGGATCAGCTGGTCTTGCCTTGGGACCCTCACGCCGATGTCTCTCTCCAACCTACGGCCCATGCACGTGGGATCACTCGCACACTTGGCGGCCCACACCCATAAAAACCCCCTATACGGCCCTCCGTACAGCCCCTGCCCAAAAATGGAAACCCTAATTCTATGTAGGATGATCATACCACTAACCTAAAGCTCGTTGGTCCTCGATCGGATGCTTCATCCTCCTAGAATCTCCAAATCTCCTCTGAATACTTCTCGTCTAGTCACTATAGCAGCAAGTACAAATGAGGTGGCAATGTGGGCCCTATAGCTATATATAGGCCTTTTCTCCAAACTTCCACTCACCATTCCGGGAGCTTCGGGTGTCCATTTCTCGATCCATCTTCAGCCACAGGATCAACATCCTGTCATCTACATCACGACAGTCCCTAGGCTTCTTTTCATCTTGAGCCCCTAGGATGCCATTTTTTCATACCACGACCAAGTACACATGCGCATATTCAAAATTATCAAATAAATGCTAGTATGTTCAATTCTCTTCAGATATTGTTCACGTCGGGTATTTAGTTGACATGTGTGCAGGTACTTGGTCATCATAGATCAATGCAAACCCTTCAGGTATATACTCAGCACTGGCATGTAGTCATTCCCTCTGAATGTCACTTGCATCTCCAGTCACACCCTCTGACATTTGCCTCTAGGATCCCCATTTCTGGTTCTGCAGTACCAACACCTCCATTTGCATCTTCAGTACTGTAATGCGGTAGCACTCTTCCCCACATGAGTTGTCCCATTCATAGCACCCTTTTGTGCCTTTGACACTCATGTTTTTTTTTTCAAAACCCTTTAGGGATGGGAGTCCTGATAGTCTTACATCATGTCATGAATCAACCACATACTCCTTCTCCTCATTTTGCTCACTTTCCCAACGGACTCCCAGATTATCTCTTCACAATTCTATTTTTTGACTGCACCTTCGTAGTATCATGAACCCTCCATTTCATCCACAATCAGTTTTCCCATCTACAAATTTCCCTTCATTTCACCTACCTCATATAGAAACCCACCCATGGGCCCCCCACCCTCCACCAATTCTTCAAGCAATTTGTGCCCTACCCGGGCCAACCATATTACATCGGGGCACCCATTTCTATATTTGTACACTTGTCCCAATGTATTCTTTATTTATTGTACAAACACCTTTTGTTTCCAGTCGTTACATTACCTTTTTGTCGTCACCTTTGGTGAACTTCTTCTCTTTTTGACAAACGCAACCCATGTCACCCTTGGTTGGGGCACTACTTATCATCTACCCTCGATGACATCGTCCATATATTTAGTGTACCCCACAGGCCACTTACCTCTGCCCTCTAAGTTTATTCACTTTGTCTCACCTCTAGAACAACTTATCCCCTGTCTTGTTGTCCCCCTGACACTCGACCTCGTTGAATGGTTGTTGCCACTTTTATCTCACATATACCCCAACCAAGGGCAGTCTTGAGTCTTCCTACATCTTGAATTCATCCATGTACCTCCTCCCATTCCTCACCTCACCTAGTATATTTCATGAAGCCATTTTCTTTTGGGAGTCGCATCCCCCTTTTTTGTCAACATCAGCACAATTTTCTAGAAGGGCGACGATATCTTGATTCTCATTACCTATCCAATGAGAGATCTCAGATGGCACAGGGAGAACCAAACTTGCTCCCTGCTATCGTTGACCCCCATAACATTCGACATCAACACTTTCTCATGTTACGGTGGGTCTTACTTTGCGATTTTTGCAGTTAGTTCTTATACTTTCTGAAGACCTATGAACTTGGTTGGGCTATCAATGCCTACAGAATCCATAATACTTCTTACCGATGTCACTGCCTACTATTCAGAGTATGTTCATCCACGGAATTGTCTTCTTCCTTTATCATGACCACCCCCAAGGGCGCTGTAGTTGTCTACATCAACACTTCATTCCTCTTTTTGAGTTACATGACACGCGCATGGGGCATGCCAGCCTCATTTGTACATAGTTTATTTTTTACACACCTTATGGAAAGTTGGGTTCTACAGGTTCCCTTCTCCCTCCAATGGGGCACTCTTGAAAATCCCACTATTTCTCTCTCTTACAAACAACACTCTTAGTAGAAGAAAAATTGATGGATTTTGGCTATACGTATGCTCCTAACCTCATCCATCAGGGGGCATCTGTTATCACTGAAATTTCATCCACAAATGGTTACAAGAATTCAGCGCCGTCAAACAGTTATGAGGTCATCCATGGACCTGAATTAACACAAAAGAATTCACAAAGGGTCAAAACTATACAACTAGTGCAAAAATTAAAGGGTGCTATGAAGACACTGGGCATGCGCACACATGCACAAAACAGGAACGCAGAATTCGCACACATGCGCACGATGCGCGACTGTTGTTGCAAAAATCTGCGCACCTGATAAACGACACATTTATGAGAGTGGTTGGCCTCCCATCCACTTCTGGTTCAGCTTCCAAGTTGATTTGACACTCAAATCTGGACTGGATTCGATTGGGTGGTTGGTCAAATACCTAGAAATGCCCTAATTAGCCTCTTTACACACTACAAACTAGTTGGACAATAACTCAAAGGAATGCTATAAAAAGGACCATGGATAGACTTCATTTTTCAAGGAATTCATAGAAAAGTTATGCTACCATTCTTCTCTTGAGGAACTTCTATCCTTGCCAAGAGTATACTTGCATCATTTCATTGGGCAATCCATCTCACCCCTTGAGTGGATTAGCAAAGAATTCTTTCACCATTTTCATTTTCATTTTCAAAGTTGTAAGAAGAGCTTATTTGTGGGGGTCTAAGAGCCCTCCCTTGGAGGAAGAAGGGACTCATATTCCCCTTGCTTCTCGATGTTTTCTTTCACTAATATCAGCCTTATCATTAGTGACATGGGTCTCATTGTTTCTTTTGTCCTTCTGTCCCTATGTTTATCAATTTAGTTGTTGTTTTATTTCTTAGTTTAATTCTTAGTTGTTCTTTTTATATTTCTTTCTCTAATCCTTTTCCTTGCAGCTATCCTGCTTAGCAAACCCAACTAAGCTTGCAAGCACCTCTATTTTTCTCACTAAGGTGACGAAATAGGCGCAACAACTTTGACTATCACAAAGTAACTTTACTTTGTCCTTCATCCTTCCAAACTCACCAAAAAAACCTTTCAACCAAACTACCTCTTTGCAAGCATATGAAGAAACTACGTATTATTCTTTTGTAGTGGATAAAGCAACAATTTTTTGTAGCTTTGACATCCAACTAATAGCTCCACCTGCAAGAGTAAAGACATAGCCTCAAGTTGACCTTCTCTTGTCCAAATGACCTGCAAAATCTGAATCAACATATCCACACACTGAATCACAACCACTGTTAAAGGTGATACAGTAATCACGTGTTCCCCTCAAATATCGAAGCACCCATTTCATTGTTTCCTAGTGCTCTTTACCTAGATTTTCCATATACCTGCTGACAACCCCAACTACATGTGAAATGCCTGGCCTTGTACTAACCATTGCATACATTAGACTTCCTACTACATTATCATATGGTATTTGAGACATATATTCCTTTTCTTCATTTATACTAGGACATAAACTTGAAGAAATCTTAAAATGGGAAGCCAAAGGGACTGAAACTGGTTTCACATCGTTCATACCAAACCTCAAAAGTATCTTCTCAACATACTTCTGTTGTGACAACCAAAGCTTACCATTCCTCCTATCTCTAAATATCTCCATGCCCAAAATCTGCCTTGCTGCTCCTAGATATTTCATATCGAACATCCTATCCATATGATCCTTTAACATGTTGATCTCAGTTAACATGTTGCTTGCTAAAAGCATATCGTCAATTGATGTAGTCGTGTAATAGCATGCAGAACTGGTGCACATCTGTAGCAACTGGTGTAACAACAACAATATTTCTTCAAGACTTGGCTGTTATACAAATTTTGATCATTAGTTGAACATTCATGGGTAAAATATAAGAAACGCTACCAATCAACATGTTAAGTAAATAAGAATATAAAAGAAAGATCAATTATTCATACCTTGGGAAAAGGGGTCTTAGCAAACATTATAGTAGGCAATTAGCATAGAAAAGATAAGGTTGAATGAGTAAAAGATATGGTGAAAAAGGGACATTTATGGGTCCTAACATGCCCCCCAATTGAAGACATTGCATGTCCTCATGCAAACCACATTCAAGCCTTACTCTGAATCTGAGTCAGAGAAGTGACTCCTCCAGTGCAAAAATGTTAAGACAAATCGCTAAGTACCAGTATGTGAAAAAACTGTGTGTACCCCCAACATCTACTATTTTCAAAACACTCTCTAGGTTTCTGTCTTCAAGAACAAAATCAGTTTGAGTTGCTTGAGTTACAACCTATAAGTGGAACATATATTTTTGTGTAAAAGCTGCTGGTAAACCAGCTGCTACTTTATGATGTTGAGATCTCCTCTGCCTTACTGGTTCTTGTGGAACAGTAAAGTCATATTCTGTCTTGACTGAGAGTTTTGTTGGTTCTTCAGCCTGACGAGTGACTGGTACTTTCACTACCTTATACCCTACCTGAAAGTAAATATTACCACATTCATAGCACATGTGCTCTCTATTTTCATCCATGGTAGTTACTGTCTTTGCTAATATATCCAAAGTTGACTCATATGAGTCTTGCTGTCAAGAAAACTGCAATTCTTTATTTAGGGAATCCAACTCTGCTTTGAGGCTTTCATTTTCCTTCATCAGTTCAGTAATCCTGGAATTTTCTATACCCTGTATCTTCTTCTCAATTTGAGAAAACAATTGAGCAAGTGGCACATCGTCATTATCCTCACTATTTTGTGTAACTGGTTCTTGTGTGGTAGATACACTGATGATAGTTGGTTCTTGTGGGACAGCCAATTCTGGCATGACTGGTTCTTGTGGGACAGTCTCTTCCTAGGCAGCTAGCTCTTGTGTAACAACTAAGTCTGGCATGACTGGTTCTTGTGTAAAAACTAAGTTCTGGGAAGAGGTTGGTTCTTGTGTCACAGTCATGTTGTGGGAAGGGACTGGTTCTTGTGTAACAGTCACTTCTTTAACAATGAAGGATAATGGACGAAGAATGGGTATCGCATGTTCCATATTCTTCCATCCAACTGATTCTTCAGTAGACCTTGCTGACCTAGTTCTCCTCCTCGGTAATGTAGAGACAAATGTAGGGGTTTTCCTTTCCTTAGCTTTAGGAGAAGGAGGACGTTCTTCAACAACTGGACAAGGAGGAAAATATGGAATGATAGGGTTGTCTATAATCTGTACTTCGTCACTCGATGAATGATTTACAGAATCATCAAGTAGAGCCGATGATTCTACTGCAACTCGTTTACATCCGACCTGTAGTGACAAAATGGTTTCTTGAAATTCCTTGCACAAGGTAAAACTTGGGATAGGTATCTCCATAAAATCATTTAGCTTCTCACTCAGGTTAGTGTCATTGATTTCAAAATCTAGTAGTGTCTGAACATCAGCAAAATAAGAACACTCTGTCGCAGCAACATGAGGGTTTTGAGTTGCTTCAGGTGCAACTCTGTCGATGAATTTCTGAGACCTGCCTCTAGTTTGACATTTTCTTTTCTGAGATGATTCACTAGCAGTGAAAGTAGGGACTTGAATGGTTATTGCAGCAATATAAGGGTTTTGAGTTGTTGCTGGTTCAACAGGAGATGAAGTCAACATAGTGGTTGTTACAGTGGGGGCTGTAACTGTTGTTGCAGTAGAGCTTTCTAACCTAGTTCTCCTCCTAGGTAATGTAAAAATAAAAGCAGGGTTTTTTTTTTTCTTAGCTTTAGGAGTAGGAGGGAGTTCCTCAAAAACATTTGTTGCATTCGAGGGCTAAGGCTCATGACTTGGTCTAGGGATTGCATTGTCAACTGTTGGCTCATTTACAGCTGTATGAGTAGGGTTTAGTTGTTCCAGCTCAACAATGTTGATGCTTTTCTGAGTGGTGTTAGAGGTGCTTATGGTTTTTTGTTTGGTTCTCAGAGTCGACTTATGAGAAGTTACAGTCGTGGATTTAAATATTGGTGCAACTGAGGGCTGAGGATTTGGCTGCTCTGGGTCAGCCATAACAGCAGGCACATGAATTGGTTGTTCTTCCACTTCAAGTAATGGTTCATTAGGAATGCTCATTCCTTTATGAATCAACAACCCTATCAGTCTATGATTGGAAAGACAATTCGTGGGATTCTTTGATATCTTGACAAGGTTAGCCATATTATGCAAGGACTGAAGAAGGAAATAAGGGATGTTTATGAGCTTCTGATGTCTTAAATGTGACAGTATGATAAAATTAGAAAAATAAACTACTTGATATCTTCCTTCGCATGTAATTTACCTTTTTACAAATTCTGATACTTTCCCCCATGGTTCTAGTAAGGAACTTACATCTGCACCTCGGCCCTTGGTCTGAATTTGTTCATTGTCCACGAGAAAACCCTTATGTACATCAGGAAGATGTGATTTTCTAGTAAAACATCTTTCTTCTGTGGTCAAAAACCCTATCACAGCAGCCATGGTTTCCTCTGTCACTGGAATCCTCACCCCATGCACCATTGAATATCCTTCTGTGAGATTTTGACTGAACTCCAATACCTCTGCTTGATTAAACCCCTACAGCTTCTTAAAATAACAAATCCAGCCAGCCTACAGAAATATTTGGTAAACATCTGAGTGTAGCAGCAATGCATCCATATTTTTCGGTTCATACCTTACAGTCGATCCTCCCATGACGTCGTTTTAGATTCTAACAGTCACATAGGAGGAGAAACCAGCACCTAAACGAGAGACACAACAATTTCGAATCATGGATTGCATAAAGAACATAGTGTCTGAGCAAAAATAAGCATGGTCGAAAGGTGGAGGAGGTGAATATAAAATGGGATTTAGACGGCGTAGATTTTCTTCCCCCCCCCCCCCAACTAATCTGATTGGCTCTTGGTTCAACGAATTTAGGACAACCATCGATTAAGCATTGAAACTTGCTCCCACATCTACATCACTTTGACATGTAGGATTAGTAACATACCTCATAACTTATCGCACTAACTGAACTGTCGGAATAAATTCACCAACCAACCACCATCTAATCCACGTGGAATAACTGTAATGATGAGAGATGGCTCTGGAATGTGAGAAATGATGATATGACAAGTGGAGCATAGGTGGAGTCCTTTCTTTGGTTGACCAGTTGGAAACCTGCGCATGTGGAGTCAAGTAATGATGAAGCAGCATTTTCTGACAGAGAGAGTAGAAAATATAGTAGCTGAGATGACAAAACAATAGTGTTTTAGCATGGAAAGATAGTAGAGAGGGAAAGATTCATGGAGTATCAGCATGCAAAAATAGCAGAAATGCTAAAAATGGGTGAAGCAGCATGAAAAGTAGCAAAAAGGAACAACAACAGTAGGTCTATCAACATGTATTTTGGTTAGAATGGTGGAATTATGTATAGCGTCATGTAAATCGGCCAAATTGTCGGAAAAGAGTGTAAAGTGATCACGGTGTAACAGTGTAAAACAACAAAATGGTCGGGAAAATGGTGTAACAACATGTAAAAGTGATCATGGTGTAACAGCATGGAAAATGGAAAAAATGGTTGGGAAAATGGTGTAACAGCATGTAAAGTGATCACAAGGTAACAGCATGTAAAATGGTTGAACACAAAATCCCCTAGTTTGTAGGAAGTTTTTCAACTTCCAAAAACTATTCCTTCGGCTTCCTTAGCTGTAGTCACCTTGCTGGTCATTAATTCATCTGCACACAAGTAACTTCCTGATACCCTTCTAGGCTGAATTTATTAGAAAAGAAACATAAAAATTTGAAAAAGATAAAATACTTTAAGCAAAAACAGAAAAAAATCAAATGCGCACAGTTTATTTATATACAAGGTTTTATTGAAAGTAAAAAGTTCTAAGGTTCAGAAGGGGAAGGAGCAAGCTCCTTTCCCTTTAAAAATTGATAATATGTATCAATTGTGCATATGGATCTAAATTCTTCCTTGGAAAGTGGACCATGATACAGGCACAAGCGATGACCATTTGAAAGCAAATGTGTATTGGATCCATCAATAGTGATCAATCTGACTGTCCCATTGGAAAAAACAGTGTCTACTTCGTAAGGTCCCAACCATATGGTACGCAGCTTACCCTGAAATTCTTTAAAGCGTGAATCATACAACAGAGCCCAATCTCCCTTTTTTAATAACTTCTTGTTGATGACTCGGTCATGCCACTTGGTTCTTTGTTGTTGAATAACTATGGTTTGATGAATAGCATCCAAACGCTTTTCATCCAACTCATTTAGCTGATGCAATCTGGCCTTCTGTGCTACAATCAAGTCTAGATTGATTGTTGATGCAGTTCTTAGGATTTTGATCTCAAACTCAATGGGAAAAACAAGGCTCTTCCCATATACCAATTCATAAGGAGAAAAACCAGTTGTGTTCCTCCAAGTGGTTTGATAATCCCATAGAGCTTCATGCAATCTATCAAACCAATCCCTACGATGTTCCCTGACTGTCTTAGTAAGAATAACTTCTATGACTTTGTTTGTACTTTCTACCTGTCCATTACCTTGGGGATGGTATGGAGAAGTTGTTCTATGCAAAACATGATACTTATTGAGTAGGGCTTCAAACTTAAGTGATGTGAAAGGTGGTCCCCCATTAGTGACTAACTCTTTGGGAACTCCAAACCTAACAAAGATATCTTCAAACAAGAATGCTAAGACAACTTCCTTTGAGGCCATGATGAGTGATTTTTCCTCTACCCACTTGGTCATGTAGTCTGTGCAGACCAAAATGTAGACTTTCTCATTAGAAGGTGGGCTAATGGGCCCTACAAAATCTATGGCCCATCTTTCGAAAGGCTCTAACACCACTTGAGGCTGGAGAGGCATCTCATCCCTATGATTTGGCTGACCCATTCGTTGGCAACTCTCACAAGCTTGGACATACTTGTTTTCATCTTGAAATATTGTGGGCCAAAAATAGCCCATCCTCAAAATTTTATGCCCGGTCCTTTTATCAGCAAAATGACCCCCACAAGGGCCATCATGGCAAGCTTTAATCAGATCATAAACTTCATTATCTCTCACACATCTTTTGATTTCTTGATCCATGCCTGTGTAGAAAAGATATCCCCCTATCCAACTATACCAAGCACTCTTCTGAATAATCTTCCTTCTTTCTCGGGGAGATAGATGTGGAGGTACCTTCCCTGCAACCAAATAATTAGCAATGTTTGCATACCAAGGTGAGTGAACAGATACTGCAAACAAATGTTCAACTAGAAAGGAATCATCTATAGGGGAATTATCATCATTTATATTCAATCTTGATAGAAAATCATTAACCACATTTTCTTTGCCTGGTCTATCTACTATAGTGATGTCAAATTCTTGTATTAATAACAACCATCTTGTTACTTGGGCGTTAGTAATATCTTTATTCATCAAATATTTAATTTTTGAATGATCAGTATGAAATAATGCCTGAATTTATTCATCGCATAAACTACTGCCAAGAATTCTCTTTTTGTAACTATATAATTTAACTCAGTAGGAGCCAAGTTCTTTTTGATATAGTAGATAGCATAGGGATATTTGTCCTCATGTTTCCCTAGCACTGCACCAATTGCAGTATCAGAGGCATCTAAAGAAATGTGAAATGGAAGAGCCCAATTGGGCCCTCTCAAAATGGGAGTTGTGGACAATTTTTGTTTCAAATCTACAAAAGACAATTCACACTTGTTAGTCCAACTAAAGTCAACATCTTTTGTTAATAGAAAAAATAAGGGAGAGGCAAGTTTGGATTTTTTTAATGAATCTCCTGTAATATCCAGCATACCCTAAAAAGATTCTTACCTCCTTCTGAGTTGATGGAGTTGGAATGTCCAAAATTACCTGGATTTTGGCTAGGTCTACCTGAATTCTTGCATAAGAAATGAAGTGTTCCAGCACCACACCTTCGCTCATCATCATATGAAACGTTTATGTACTTATATAAAGATGATATTGTATGCATATTTTGAGTACTTTTTCCAGATTAGTGAAAGCTTCATCGAAATCAGTACCATAAGGTGTAAATTCATCCATGAATATTTCCATACAGTCATTCACCATATTAGAGAAAATACCAATTATAGCTCTCTGGAATGTGGTTGGTGCATTACACATGCCAAATGGGAGAACCTTGTAGGAAAATGTACCCCAAGGATTGGTAAAGGTGGTCTTATCTTGGTCCTGTGGAGCAATGGTTATCTGGTTATAGCCACTAAATCCATCTAGGAAAGAGAAAAAAAAATTCCCAAATAGGTTATCTAGAACCTGATCAATGAATGGTAGAGGGAAATGATCCTTCTGCGTGGCTTTGTTCAGGGCTCTTTAGTCCACACACACTCTCCATTTACCATTCTTTTTAGACACAATAACCAACGATGAAACCCACTTGCTGTCTGATATAGGGTAAATGAATCCTGCATTAAGAAGTTTCTGGAGTTCTTGTTTAACGATCTCTTTAATATTAGGGTTCATCCTCCTTTGGGGTTGGCAAATGGGTCGACATTCTTCCTTAATGTATATATGGTGGTTGCATAGTTCAGAGAGAATTTCTTTCATATCCATGTAATCCCAAGAAAATGCCTCTTTATGTTCAGTTAATAACTTCATCAAACGTCCAATTTCAGCAGACGATAAATCGGGATTGATGTTCAAGGTTTTTCCAGGTTTGATTTATACAACAATGCTCTTAGAACTGACTTTAGGAAATAATTCAGATGTTTCAGCATCTACTGTTACAACTGAATTAACTTGATTTACAACAGTTTCAAAGAACATTTCTGTGCTCACTCCTTCCTGGGTAGTAGGGTCAAAGATTCTACTCAATTGGTGGTACATGTTATGTGTAATAGAAGAGGGGTCATTGATAAAGCTATTGATTATCTCATCCTTTGTCTCATCTTTGAAACTCAGGTATTTTCCTATGGTCATCACAAGCAGAGTGATTTCATCCTCAATGTCCATCCATAAAGAATTTTTGGGTTCCACACTGGGTGTAGCATGAGGATAAAGGGTAAGTTTCTTGGTATCATAACCATCATATATGGTCATTGAACCATATCTACAACCAATGAAAGCATTAGCTATAGCTAACCATGGTCTTCCTAGAATTAGAGGATGACCCCCCAGATGGGTTTTAGGTTGTAATACGACAAAATCAGCAGGATATTTCCATGAATCAACTGAAATAACTAGATCATCGATTAGTCCTTCTGGTTTGATAGTAGAATGATCAACTAATTCTAAAACAATAGGAGTAGGTTAGACTTGCGTTCTGATTTGCAGCAATTGTGTCGTCTCAATTGGCATAATGTTATTTGTTGCCCCTAAATCGACTAACACACCGGGAATAAATGTCTACCCAATTTTGACAGTGACTGTAGGGTTTCATGGGTCGCCATATTTAATAGGTGGATTTTTTCCTAACAATAGTTCAGACAATTCTCCTACTACGTGTACTATGAGGGGGTCCCTAGGTTTCCTTCCAAGATTTTTGATACAGAGTTCTCTCACAGTCTTCGCAAAAATAGGGACATCCTTAATTGCTTGCAATAGTGGAATTTTAACATGCAGATTTTGCAACTCTCCTAAGATATTGAAGGATGGTAATTCCACAGTTTTGGTAATTTCCAATCTTTCAGGGAATGGGGGTTCTGTTAATTCTATCATAGGTTCATCAGTCTCCTCTGTATTAGTATATGTTTTTTCCCCTGATTCCTTGTCTGATTCTGAAGATGGAGCATCTTCAATTATTGGCTCGACTATTCTCCCTGATCTTAATTTTATCTCATCACAAGGCATAGGGGTAATAGACAGAGCTGGCACATTATGTATATCAATATTCTGAACATCCTTATTGTTTGGATTTGGGTTAGGTTGCACAGGTATACGAGGTCGTAAGGCAGGATTGTTCTGTGGGGCATTGGGGGGTAACTACAGTTGTTGCTTCTGGTACTGGGGTTGGAATTGTTGTTGATAGGGGTTCTGTTGATGAGGGTTTTGATAAGTAAGTTGTTGTTGAGGGCCTCACCAATATGGTTTCCATTTCCCAGGATGATTCTGTTGTTGGGGAATAGGTACCCATGCATTGGGATCCTGATAAGGAGGTGGCATCTGATTTGGAGGTGGGGCATTCATTTGGCCATATTGAAGTTGATTGTTCACATTATTCCAATAATTAAGTGTTGCAGGAGAGAATTGAGGGTTTGTACCTTGACCCCATGGCTGCCATTTTCTTCTCTGTGGTATTATATAGACAGTCTCTGGTTCCTCATTAGTTTCCTTCATTGATTCTTTTACACCTGGTAGGGAGGGACATTTTTCATTCGCATGATCTAATTCACAAATAAGACATACCTAGACACTGTTTAGTGGGCACTCCCTTGGTGGATGTTTGTCTCTGCATTTCAGACAGAAAATAGAAAATGCCCAATCTAATTCTGCTTGTTTTTGTTTGATCTGCAGAGTATCAATTTGTGAGGAAAAAGAGTTAATCATTTATGTTTTGAAATCTTCTAAGAGACTATCTATTTCTGCTCTTGTTGCCCCTCCATTGGCTGATTTTTGTACCCTTGAAAGAGTGGCATCCCTAGTAGTTGACTTATTCCTTGTAGATCCTCGATAGCATCTCTTACAAAGATTTACAATGTCTTCATAGGATTGCTTAGATATATCTCCCTTGCCAAGCATATTCATCATATCTAAACAATCATCTCTAACTCCTTTTAGCAAAATAGTTTTCAGAATGTCCTTACTCACATCCGGATGTCCACAACTTTGTAGATTATACTGGAGTCGCTCCACAAAATCTTCAAGGGTCTCGTCCTCCTTTTGAGAAATTTTGAATAGTTCCTCTCTTTGTTCCCTTGTTCGACAGTAGTCTTGGTATTTGTTTAGGAAAAGCTGCCTCATTTGTCCCCATGTTGAAATATTCTCTCCTCCAAGGCTCATGAACCATCTTAATGTGTTACCCTTCAATGTAGCTAGAAACAATTTAAGCTTCTACGCAGTGGTAGTGTAGTCATAGCTTCTACACAGAATATCAAATTCAAACAAAATCTCATCTGGATCCTCAATAGATAATCCATGGAAATTTGGCAGGGCTGAGAGAGGTATGTTCGTCATAGGAGCTATACCCTATGTGGGAACATTAGTAATGGGAAAAACTAGAGTAGAGATAGTATTTTCACCATTTGCCTGATCTTCATTGTTCGGTGGATTCTTATGGTTGAACTCTTCTTCATTATCTCCTTGATTTTCCATATGTTATCTTTCTCTCCACTCAATACGGAAAGCGCCCCACTCCTCTTTAGTGACTATTTGTCTGTTGATATGATAAACAACTTATTTTGGCTTTTCCCTATTCTGAGCTACACTTTCTTCATCCTCAATATTCTCTAGTGTTGTGTGTTGACTTGTCGGTGACAAATCTTCAACTTCAGCTTCAGCCCCTGATGAAAATGATGTTTCAATTTGGGGTAGTTCTGATGACTAGGGAATATGTCTTCTTCGAGGATTTGAATGATGAAATATAGAACCCGAAGAAGAATCGGCTCTGGCTATAATCTCATCAACAAAGGTTAGCCTTCCCAGTGCAGGATTCCTTCCACCACGTCCTCTAGTACCTATTGGGTTAGTAGTTTTGGGAATACGTCCTCTTGTTCCTCGATTCATGCAAACTACTCATTCCTAAGAAAAGAAAACTAATGTGCTTACAAGAATCTATAATTATCTTCCCCGACAACGACGCCAAAATGTTGGGCACTTTATTGTCTAAATAAATAGATAATTAAGGTGTTCAATATGAATTGTCAAACCCAGGGAAGTTTTGTTATTGTAAGATAATTGTGAACAGTCTATGCTAGATTTATGAAATCAAACACTAATCAAATTGCAGTAAGGTAAATTAACACTAAAAGAAACATAATTGAAAATATGAACACTAACACAAGTTGTTGACACAGCTAGAGTTCTAATCTATTGTTGCAGAATTGAAATCATACTTGCATAATTGAAATCTAATTTCTATGAGTAGATTTTGATGAGTGTATAAGAATCCTGGATTATCTAATCTATTCTAATTTTCTATATTAATCTTGCAGAAAGAAGTTCTGTACTAATTGCTGAAAGGAATTCTACTTAATTGCAGAAAGGGAATTCACACTTTTATTCTCTTTTGCTTGAAAATGGAGATTTAGTCTAATGCAGAAAAGGGAAAGCAATTCTCCAGTAGTATTCAAAAATTGACTCTAACTCCCATGAGACACACTGATGCGCATTTAAAATAAAGGGACTGAACTGTAACAACAAATGTATTCTAGAAATGCTAAACAGATAAATCATCCAAATCAAGCAGTTAATCTAAAACTCAAAACAGAGGGGAGTCTGTGAGGAAGGTGGGCCCTTTGCTTCTCACTGAATCCACTCGAGAAAGACTACAATAGGTTAAAGAAACTCAATTAACTTCTTTATTAACTCACATAAATATTCAGATACAATATGCTTCACTTCACTCTCTGTTCCATAAGTAATCTTCGGTACCAATGATTACAAAAGCTCTGCTATTTAAACACGGAGTCATTCAGTTGAAACGGACTCAGAACAACCTTGAGAATAAAAAATTCTCATGTTGTTCATATGATATCAAGGATCTGTCATTATTAAAAAAATTGGAAATGATCCTGATCACCAGCATGAGACAAAACGTGTAACGACATTGAGGATCGGTCTTCATGATTTGGATTTGAATGATATACAAGCTTCCAAGATCGGTGGGTATCTGTTGCAGTAGGTGTAACAACTTCCATGATTGGTGGGCATTAGTTGCAGCAAGTGTAACAGCTTCCAAAAAAGGTGCGTAATTGTTGTAGTCGTGTAACAGCATGCAGAAATGGCGCATAGTTGTAATAATTGGTGTAACAGCAACGATCTTTCTTCAAGACTTGGTTGTTCTACACATTTTGATCATTAGTGGAACATTCATGGGTAAAATATGAGACACGCTACCAATCAACATGTTAAGTAAATAAGAATATAAAATCAATATCAATGATTCATACCTTGGGAAAAAGGGTCTTATTAAACATTATAGTATGCATTTAGCGTAGAAATGATAAGGTTGAATGAGCAAAAGATATAGTGAAAAAGGGACATTTTTGGGTCCTAACACAACCTATTTCTTTTTTCAATAGAGATTTAAGAGATGCTAAAGTCATATATGACATCATGGAGAAACAAGCTTATGATTTGGTAAAGGCCCTAAAAGCTTTGAGAGTATATGTTCTTCATTCCAAAATTATTGCTTATGTTCCCTCAAGCACTGTAAAATAAATTTTGATTCAGCCTGATATAGATTGTAAAAGGAGTAAGTGGATTGCTAAAATTTTGGATTTTGATCTTGATATGAAACCCACAAAGTTGGTGAAAGGTCAAGGTTTAGCTAGATTGTTAGTTGAATCAAATTGTAAGGAACTAGGGTAAATTTCATGAATGCAAATTCTATAAATTAGCAAACTGATATTCCTAACAACAACCTACAAATTATCTCAAAGTTGATAGAATGAAGTTGGTATAAGGAACTCATCCATTTCTTGAAAACATTGCAACCTCCTACTGGACTTGAGAAGACCAAAGTGGGGGATTTGAAGCTTAAATCAGTCAGGTATTTCATTGTTGATCATGTTCTATATTGGAAAGATCCTGTAGGCGTTATTTTAAGATGTTTGGATCCAGAAGAGTAAAAACAAACCATGACTGATTTTCATGAGAGTCTATGTGGAGGTCATCATTTTTGGAGGACTACAACATACAAAATACTTAGAGTTGGGTACTTCTGGCCTAGCTTATTCATTGATGTGTGTACAAATATCAGAACCTGTGATAAATGTCATAAATTCTCAAGCAAGCAACAACTGAAATCTTTACCTTTGAATCCCATAGTGGTATTTGGTCCTTTCCAGTAGTGGGGATTAGACTTGATTGGAGAAATCCATCCAACTTCAAGTGGTTAGCATCGTTGGATTCTGAATTCTATTGATTACTTCACCAAGTGGATATAAGTCATTCCCACAAGAAATGAAACACATAAAGTAGTCATTGGCTTCCTAGAAGACATTCTGTCAAGGTTTGTTTGTCCTAACAAAATTGTTATTGATAATGATGTAGCTTTTAAAGTTGAGCCTTTGGTGAATTTTTGTGAAAATTTTGGGATTCACCTTATTCACTCTAATCCATATTACCCTCAAGGTAATGGATTAGCAGAATCCTCCAACAAAATCTTAGTAAATATCATCAAAAATATATTGGAGGACAAAAAATGTCATGGGATTCAAAACTGAATTTTACTCTATGGGAAGACAAAGTAACCACCAAGAGATCAATTGGTACTACTCCATTTCAGTTGATCTATGGAACTAAATTTGTTTTTACTACTCAACTAGCCTTACCTATGAAAACTTTTCTTCAAGATAAAGAAGGGGAAACATATGACATGATCTAGAGGATGCACCAACTTGTAGAAGTCCAACAAACTAGGGAACAACTTTTTGATAAAGCACAAAGCCATCAAAAGAAAATCAAAGAAGCTTTTGACAAGAAGGTGAAGAAAGAATATTTTCAACTAGGAGATCTGGTACCCAAATGGGAGGCACAAAGGAAATATAAGGGAAAACATGGTAAATTCGAAGCCTTATGGATTGGGCCTTTTAATATTTATGAAGTTTTGCAAAATAACACTTTTAAATTACAGAGCTTGGAAGATATTGAATTTCCTAGTGGCCCAGTCAATAGGAATTTTCTAAAGAAATATTTTTCCTAAAATCCATGAGTGGCTTCCTTTCATTGTAAATATAAGTATTTAGTTAGTTTTATTTTCTTTCAGTAATCACTCCTATCCCAATGGATAAATCACTGGAACTGCATGTTCTTGGATCCTCACAAGGAGGTCTCCATCCCCTGTGGAGCCAAATGTTAACACATAAAATTGAAGGGGTCAAAAAATCACTTTGGTTTTGTTTTTTTAGTCATAGGGTTTTATAATTCCTAGGTTTGGGTCTTCCTGTTGTGGCCATAACTTAAATTTTGATATGAATAAGAAAAATTATTTTTATCCTTGGTTTAGAGTCTTTATGTCATGATATTAGTCATCATGATGTTGACAGGAAAATTTGACCTGTCGTCAACTAGAAGAATAGATCTGGACCAGGGTTGTCTAAATAACCCAAGCCGTTTGGTGTAATCTATTATGACGGGTTTAATGGCTCCGTTATCCAACTAGGGTCCTAAAATAAAATCACTAATGCTAAAACTGTAATAATATATAAACTTTAATCTAATTATTTACAAATATATTCAACAGAAAAATAAATATGAACATGTCATTTATGTACATAATAATTACAGATTGCAAGTTTTTGGTGAATGCCTTGCTAAATCAATCTTTGGTAATTGTTCTCAAAAGTAGATAAAGAAAGCACATATTTTTTTTTGTATTTTTTGTTTTATAATCACATATCTAAGAATCATAAATAAAACATGATTTGAAACAAAGATAGAGTGATGGTCAAAGCCAATCTAAAATTGTCTTGTTTCGCTAATAAATAAAATGATGAAAAATAGAAGCAGATAAAGATAATCTGTTACTAGTTTCTTAACGTGTCTATGCCTCTGTATGATCCAAAACTCCAACTATCTTGCATGTGAAAGAAATCTGCAACAAGCTTATACCAAAGTCTCCTGAATAAATTCAAGGTGTCTTACTGATAGCTAGGATGTAAAAACAAAAGAGTAAACACTAAAGGTCTGGTGATCTTATAATTATGAATGATTACAATAAGAAAAATCTTTATATAAAACATTCATTTTATCAATAAACTACACATCATGCATAAATCATGGTATTAAAATCTATATCACGATCATAGTGATAATTTGTGAAACAGAAAATTATGAACAACATTTAAAACATGAACAAAATGGAACATCATATGTCATTGAGACTAAAGCTATACAACATATTAATATTCCAAAATAAGAGAGACAAAACATAAATGAGACAATATTCACATTGGTCTAAATCCAAAATGCTATAAGTTGTTCCATCAAGTTCTGAAGATCATTTGTCCATAATCTGTTCCAGGTGAAGATGCTTTTACTTTCAGAATGAACAATATTTAAAGTGGTTTGAAATTCCATTTTCCTATCTCATAGGATAAGATAGGATTTCATGAGATCAAAATATTACAAAAATAAAGGGCTAACAGCCACTCATAACATAGTTGATTCTAGTCCAAAATTGACAAAAAAAAATTTGAAAAATAGAAAGAAAAGAAACTACTAATTCTCTTATATGCATAATTTGAATTTATTTCCGCCCAGATGATCAGCAATAGGATCTACTATTTCCTGAAAAACGAAACAGGAATAAGTTAAAAAATTACTCATAACTAATTTTAAAAGAAATTTTCCTTTTTTATTTAAAAGAGACTTGGCTACAAAATCGAAAGATTATGTAGCCAGTCTTATCTTAGCAAACAAGATCAAATTTCAAACCAAATCAATTCAAAATAGATAACAAGAATAAAACAAGAAAGAAAATTGTTTTACCATTTTAGAATTTGACTAAAAATGGTTGGGTAGCTCAAAGTTTACTACATCCTTGACACTTGTTGCATTTTTTATTATTATATTCCCTGTTCTTTTAATGCATTTGGATTTTCTTTCTGCGTTCATTCTGAGGTTGAGATTTTCTTTTTTCAGTGATACACTTTGAGCCGTGAGTGTTTTAATATGAGCCTGAAGAATGGGTATGTTGGTATAATATCGTTCGATCCAGTGAAAACAAATGTCACACTGTATCAGAGGAACAACCTGTCGATGGAGTGTGCAGTCAAACATGGTTGTACCAACCTTACCTGTTATTTTCCCTTGACCAAGCCTGATACCAGAGAACCCCTCCTCTCCTTTGAGACACAGTGGAAAATTCATCACAAAGTCGTAGGGTTTAGTAGGAACAAATCCTTGACGATCTGGGTCTTCTAAATCCAGAAAAAATTATGTTTCAGAGTCCAAGACCTCATTGACCTAGATCGTACCAATCGAGCTCAAATGATTCTTGTTCTGATTCCTCAATTTTCTTGAAATAAGATGACTTTCTCTTTTGTTCTGGAAACTTAAAGCTATGTGTTTTTTCTTTTCTTGTTTGCAAGGTTTTTTGACATCGGGATTTACAATGACGTTCTAGCCAACATCGATTTTAGGCATAAGAGGTTCACTTACCTCTAATTCAAAAGTCTTTTTCTCATATGAATACTGACTTGGCATTGCTTTGTCTAGAGGGTTTCTGTTGAGAGATTCTGGTCCATTTCTTGGAATGTCGGGCTGTTTTTTAATTAGTGGCCCACCCAAAATAGGGTTTTCTACAGGATCGATCATAGCAAAACCATTTCTTATCAAAAACCCATCCCAGAAATCACCCATGTTTGACAAGTGATGAATCAAAAGAATTTTAATCAAGTCGTGATGGAACAAACTAGAGTCAACACTCTATCTCGTATATCTTTTGGCCATTTTATACAGGCTTCTCCACAGATAAAAAAGCATGTTTAATTGAAAATCGATGAAATGCATGAGCAATCGTATATGATAGAGGAAGACTAAACCATAAAGACCCTCACAGATCAAGAATTGTTTAAGAATCAGTAGAAGTCCATGGCACCTAGGTTTAACCAAAGAGATGGGGATACGTTTTTCGCAACAGTTGATTTTCCTAGAGGTCAGGAAGAGGTTTCAAGGTACTTCTTCAATTTTTGATTTTTTGAACCATTTATCGCCGGTGCATGGAATCCCTATGGATTCACTCACAAACCCCTCGGTTACCTCTAACTAGGTATCCCCAATTTTTTCTCTGCACCCATCGAAAGTCTGTGCGAAAGCCTTCGCCACCTGAAGGTTATAGCCTTCAAATATTTTAAGGAAAGCATCCCAGCCTTGGCCTTTTAAGTCTTTGATTGCATCGTCGTGTGAGAGTAATTTCTGTCAGCCATTCGGCTCCAAGTGAAAAATAGGAGCCATAACAAATGCGACTAGAATGTAACAGGGGAGACTCAAAACAGTTTTAGGTTTGAACGGTAGGAGCGATAGGAACAAAAACGAATGGATAATGAAGAAATGGCCATAATGAAGCCTGTATGCTATCATAACATAGAGTGAGGGTAAGCAATGAGGGTTTGTTCGTAATTCTTTGTCATTCCTGGTAATGAGAACTAGGCATACAGAGTCTAAAACCTATACCCATAATGAAAGGCTCGTTAATTCCTTGTGCCAACAAGGTGAGTTAAGTACAGAGTACAGTAGTTGCGCATTGATTTCCATGACTACTAGAATGACCATTGTGTTTACAAAGGGTTTAAAATGTATCAAAACAAAACTTCTCATAATTCAAATGCAAACCATCTAAGCATATAATAACTATATCAAAATCAAAGAAACGAAAATAGGTCAATTAAACATTGGATTTAGATTTGATATAAGCATGGTGGCCTTTAAAAGATGCATTCCAAGGAATAGAAAATATAACACTAGGCTAGGTTTATGTTTGATTCATGCTTACAGTCATGAATCAACATAAAACAAAATGAAAGCATAGATAATAAGAGATAAATTAAAAATGTTCTTTGACCCAACAATTATCTCAAATTATGAAATTTAGGTGAAGGCAGCTATAGAAAATGAAATTTCTTGTTTAAATAGAAAAAATATGTGGGGCTGCCAACACATGGCAAGGTAAATAGTCCTTATGAGTTACACTTCTGATCTTAAAATCATTACCATGACATGTCATGCCTCCAAGTTGTACTCAAGTTTTCCTTTGTCACTATCCAATCGTTTAGATTTCAAGTCAAAAGTCAGATGTATTTGTTGCCAACTCACCATGAGAGTTCACAACATACTCATGAGTACCTCAAACATTTATTTGTCATCATTGCAGTTAAGAAACGTGTCAAAGGGGATTTATTGGTTTTCAACACCTTCATTTAACCAACTTTTCAGGGATTATGCCATAGATATTCTAATAGTCTCCTTGAAGTGCACAATTTGATTTTGAACTTGGCGTTGCGAACTGGTGCCGCAAACTTACTAAGAGGATCGTTGAAGTTTGGATAATTTGAAAATAGAACAACTCAAGTTTACATGAATCAACATCAAAACCAGGTATAATAGGTATCCTTGATGGTCTCCACACTATTCAAAGGTTCAGAAGAGGGGTTTACATTTCCTTATGCATTGGCGCTGCGAATTATTCAATATTATTTGCTTCCAACTTTTAAATCATTTACCATGGTGACCTAAATTATGCATACCAATCCATACTGCTTTCTTGACCTCATGCATCTTTTCCTCTACTAAGAAGCCACCTTTCCCACTAAAATACCTCATCACTACAAACTAGTTTCTCTGATTCTGCAAACTTGGCATTGTGAATGAGGCGCTGCGAACCCTTTGTTCCCGAATTGTTGAAACCCTCGTCCTTTGCATCCAATTGAAGTTTAGTCTTAAATGATTGAATGATACCCTTATCAAACCTGAGATGTATGGTTGATCTTTTGTAGAACCAGGATTAACTTTGCATACATCATTGGCGCTACAAACTGATATTTAGGCTATTAAAACTCTGTTATTAGCAAAGAAAATTCACTTGTCTTCCTTCCATTGGAAATCTCAATGGTTGTTCCATTATTTCTCCTATTTGAAGTGTGCTCCATATCATACCTTGATGTGTATAGAGTGATGTGTATAATTCTTTGGACAAAGTGAGCCTTATGAAAATAATTTTGTCATTAAAACCCTAAATTCCTATACTCTGTTTTCACACACCTAGTTGTCATAACAAATTACAGAAAACATTCTTATAGACAACACAAGAAGACTCACAAGGGAGGGGAGAATGTGAGGACAGAACCTTATGATATGAAACTCCTTAACTATGAACCTTTGTTCAAGGAAGCATTTCAGAGGGTAGGTTGTATAAATTTATGTCAAAAGATGCAGAGGGGGCATCCAAAGGTGGCCAAAGAGTTTGCACTCAACTTTAATGGAACTAAAACCAAAGTGGAGATGCTAGAGTTTGATGTTTCAGAGCATTCCATATCTGTTGCAACAGAGATACCCAAAATTAGAGAGAAATGGTTCAAATCTATGTCATTAAATTCTTCCTTCTCAAAGCAATTCCTTAACTAGAGTATCAAGAGGACAACTTGTCCAAAGGAGTACCTAGAATCCACATGCTTGAATGTTTTGACAATATGTTGAGGGTTATCCAGAGATACTTCAGATGTGAGGGGAGGTTCAACATGGTGTACCAATCCCACATCAAGTTGTTGCTACACTTCACAGTAAAATAAGCCATGAACCTTCCATTTTATCTTTTTAGAAGCATTGGTAAGATTTATGACAAAGTTCAAGCCAAGTCAAAGCAAGTAGATACCAGTGTCTTTTAGTCTAGCCTTATTAAGATGTTAGTAATGGAAGAGTTGAGGAAGAAAAACACTGATTAGGAAACCTTCCTAACTTCATCACAACTTCAAATAGATGTTTCCCCCTGTAATGCCCCCACTTTGGGACATCGTCACAGGGCAGAGACTTATGATGACCAGAGTAGCCAGATGGATGTTATAGCGAGTACAAGGGCATTTGAGAGACATTGTGGGGTCCAGTTGGTATTTATCATCATATTCCATCATTATGAGCCATTCCGCACAGGTTGGCTTTGGTTCCGTTCCATTCCGATGATTCCCATGATTTTGACTATTTTGAGCTATAAGTTAATTAAAATCACTGAAGAGGGCATTTGGGGCACATTACTTGGAGGAACCTCTCAGTGTAATAGCTCATTGGAATCGGGAGGAGC
>JZKD02S2013150.1:467207-477700 GCA_000966675.3 Picea glauca
GTGTAGTTATTTATTTGTCCTTATCTTCTTGGATAGTTGATGTACTGATTTGTTTAGTAAAGGATCTACCCTTCCTTTCTCATACTGTCTAACCATATTTTGTAGTTCTTGTATGGCTTTTTCATCCTTTATCAACTCAATAAACATGTACAAGAAACTAACAAGCTTACTCACCTCTTTTTCATCTCCGGGTGAAGCAGCTTGATCAAACGCCAGGGGAATTCCACATTCTCTTACCTCTGGTAGAACCTTTGATGAAGAATCGTGCTCTCCTCCAAACTCTCTTTTTGCCTCTTCAAATATTTTTTTCTCTTTCCTTGGATCAAACTCTTGTGTCTTCTCTTTAGATTTTATGATTCCTGATCCTTCTGTATTCTTCTCTAGAGTCACTCTGTCTTCTCCTGTAACAGT
This sequence comes from Picea glauca, assembly GCA_000966675.3. Lineage (NCBI taxonomy): Eukaryota > Viridiplantae > Streptophyta > Pinopsida > Pinales > Pinaceae > Picea > Picea glauca. The sequence continues at coordinate 467,619 of JZKD02S2013150.1, forward strand.
GCCTCCTCTAGTGATAACAACGACTCTAGGGTCTTCTTCGTGAGGTTCTTCTTTGATTAGTTGTATTTTTTGGTTCCTTCCTCATCTATGAAGTTTATCTAACAACACAGGGAAATCTTCTATGACATGCTCACAAGAGTTGCAGTAACTGCAAGTGGTACAAGGTTTTTGACAATCCCTTTCCAAGTGTCCTGGTTGTGCGCAGTTGTAACAAATGATCTATCCTCGGCCTCAAACCATACCTCCTCCTCATCCTCTTCCTCGGAATCCACTGCGAGGATTGAAATTTCCTCTTCCTGGGGAATTATACTGCGTTGTCTTCCCTTCTTTCTATACTTCACCTTGAACTTTGTATACATACCTTGACCTCTCATGCATGAGATCATAAGCTATGCAACCCATATCATCATGTCCCACGGACTTACAGAATATGCAATACATATTTGTGGGCATCTAAACATATTTTTGCAGATAATAACATTCACCAGGGCTATGTCTATTCCTGCATACCTCGCACCAGGGTAGGGTGACTTGCTTCAAAGGGTTCGGGGCTCCAGAGGCCAACTATTCATTAAATAGGGGATAGTACTCCTTATCATGACCCTCTGATTTGCATGTGACACACTATATGTCTTCTCTTTTATTTTTTCCTTTTTCTTTCTTCATATCTTCGACCTGGAGCGACAAGCTAGTTAGCTGGCTCACGATTTGACTCATACTTGAGCTGGATTCTCCCATAGGGGATGATTCAAGTTTCATGGAAATCTCCAATGCCTCAGCCTGTGAAGTAATGTTTTGTTGCATCATAGTAACTATGATGTGTGGTAAGAGAGAAGCAATGAACCATTCCTTGTTCTTCTCATCAAGGATCTTAAAACTTAAATGACCTGTTAAGGTATTAAACCTCTGGTCGAATTCCCACACAGGTTTAGCTACCTTTTGTTTGATCTCTTTCAGCTCTATAATACATTGTGACTCCGACTTAGGTTTCCTAAATTTTGCAATCAATACATTCTTGACCTCATTCAACGGTTTAGGCAGGTTAATTCCTTTAACAAGTTTCATGTACCAGCTCAATGCACGGTCTCTTAAAGTAGTACTAAATTGAGTTGTCTTAAATCCTTCATCATTAACATTCTTAATACTCCATAAAACTTTGCATTAAAACCAGTGATGTTCATGATATTCAGATCCATCTCCCCTAAAGATAGGAAGCCTCATCTCATCCTCCATAGATCTTCCTAGGTTTCCTGACTGACTAGGTACTGAACTGCTTGTACCAGTGCTTAGAGTGTTCTGATAACTTAGGTTACTTTGGTTACTTAACGTTGTTGAACCAAAATGAGGTTTAATAGTGCTTACTTCAACAGTCTGCACAATTCTTGAAATTTCTGGCTCTTCTTGGTGAGGTTCCTCAATCTTCTCTTCTTCCACCCTAGTGGGTTCTAAATGTTCTTCATCTATCATATCTACCTCTTCTCCACTATAGAAACCCTCGTCTTCTTAGTTCTCCTTGAACAGGTTTGCAAGATGAACTTCTCTGAATATTATTCCACTGTGCGTATGTCCAACCTCTATGTGACTGTCGTTGTCTGAGTTCTGGAACATTAGTTCTTTCGGTCCGACTAATTACTAGATCTTAAAGATGTTCTTCTCATGCAACAACATCTTGATCTTCAACTTTAAGAAGTGTAAAAAATTTCCTCGGGGTCCCTTGAAGAAATATTTTTCTTCCTGGTTGTATGACTCTACTCTGTCAACAGAAAACTCAATGATATACCCTCCAATGGTACTATCAAACCAGTGATCTACTGCTCTTGACACAGCGTTGTCAACTCTCTTGACCTTCTTGACCAACGTCGATGTCCAAACCATAGGTGGTATGAGTCTAATCTCGAAATGGGTATCTGCTAATCTGACCAGCCACTTGTATAGTTCATGATGTATCCCTCCAAAGAAGATCTCATGTATATCAGTAAAGATATACTTCTCGAGCCAATCCTTTATGCTAATTTTAGGGTTTTTATTATGTGCTTTAGCGAAGTCCTTCTCTTATTCTTCTATCCACTTCTGAATCTCTGTCTTTGATGGAAACCACCTTGACATTCCCTCAAGAAGATCTTGGTCCCAGCAACAGAACCATTTGTTGGCACGGGGGCAGACCTAGGGTTCGGCTTCAAGAGTGCACCAACAAGCCCTAGCTACTGGCCCTTTTGGTAACACCTGCGAGGCAGATGCAGTCTCACCCGAAGCAGCTATGAGGGGGTTGCAGGATAGAAATGTCTAAAACCAAAGGGAATATCAAGTGGATCTAATAAAACAACAACACAACCATCATCTATCAAGTACCTTCTTAGATCTACTCCACGCAGCTATAGATCTGATCTACCATAGCAATGAAAATAACAATATAACAATGACAAAGATCAAAGCATCAATCACACATATGACACAAGATATACGTGGTTCACCCTATCCCTAGGGCTACATCCACAGAACTGTGCTTATGATATATTAAGATAAAGCATACAGTTCTTGTATGTGCTCTCAGCTAGTAGATCTTCTCTCTTCTTCTCTTTTTCTCTCCCCTTCTTGCACACCCAGTTGCAGGACTTGACCTTTTCACCCAAATGAAGATCTTACAATACCAAAAGGCTCTCACACTTAGCACTTCTATCTCACAATACAATAATCAATAATACAACTAGATTGACCACAATATTGTACCAACTCAACCCAGGTCCTTTATACCTTTATTTATACATTAAAATGACTCACTGATAGCCTTAGGTTGTAACCTAGGTGTCCAAAACCCTAAACGGCTAAAATCCTAAGCCAACTTGACCTAGATTTTCAGGGCTTCACCAGCCTGTCTTTCCTTCCTTCTCGCGCGGTGCTCCAAAGCACTTGTTGACGTCTTCTTCCGCTTGTTGAGTTGTCCAAGATCCATATATCTTACTAATATGTCATCCTCGTTCTCCTCATCCAACGACTTGCTTTCCTCGAACTTTGCACCATATTTTCTTCTCTTTTTATCACTTCACCCCAATCTCAGTCACTGTGTCTTCCGCGAAGTTTGAATTTATCCTTTTCTTCCTTGATATTTGTTTTCTTCCATGGCCAAGGGCCAACATAGCCACTTATGAAGCAGAAGTAGGAGGTCCTTCACAACCTCCATATAGAGAAAATTCACCAATGGCATATCCTATCCCTATGGAGGTTCCTTCAAGAAAACCAAGAGTCCTTAAAGGAAAAAATCTTGTTTTTTCCCCACCCATTGTTGTAGACAAGGTTAAACTTGGGAGGCATTTTACTAGAGCAACAACCAAGCAGCATGTTCTTGTGAAGGATGATACAACATAGACTTCAGCCCAACAAAAATGAAAACCTCAATCTTCTAGGCATCCTATTGAAGTTGTTGACATCACTGCTCATCATGAAAGAAGCCCCACCTTTAAGAGGCTCAAGAGACAACTCAAGAAAGTAAGAGTTGAAGCTGATAAGTTGAAGAAGGAAGACTTGGGTTCCATGAAGAAGATTAAGGATATGTTGGGAATGTTTCATGAGACCATTGATAAGGAAAGGTTTTTGGCTAAAATATTTATGCCCCTTCACATGCAGCTCAAAAATCTCTACAGGAAGAACAGAACCCATCAAGCTCAAATAAAGAAATTGAAGGCATAATTACAACCTTTCAAAGAAGAATTGGCAAAGATAAACCTAGACATGTTGGCCAAGGTTGTTACTAGAAGAATCTCCAGAACAAAAATATAAATTCATTGATGTTCCAAAAAACCAACATCAATTTTGTTCAAAGCTTCTATTATATGCCTGCACAACATTTTTGGTGGTGGCTATGAGTTTTGAACCATAATTATCAGTTTTGGTATCTTCTCCCCAATTATATATAAAGGTAATGAATTTTTGTAGCATATATGGACACCTGGTATTAGTTTTGAGATGTTGAATCATTGGAAAAAGTGAAACAGACCGCTACAAGAAATTTAGCAATGCCTAGAACCATTGGCGCTGTGAACTGGTTGTTTTAGGACAGTTTGCAGTGTTGCATTTCGAGCTCATTTCTTTGGATATTTTGGAGGTAAAGAGAGCTACCAGCTGTCAAGATGATTTTGTACCAACACTCTGAAGGTTAATTTTGATATATGAGGCCACCTTCCTAACGAAGATTCACTCTTATGTACACATCACCAACCATTAAAGAATGTTGCATATGTTGCCAACATCCTCCTTGAAAGTAACAATTTGTTTCTTTTTTTTTGTACACCTCTTGCCACACTTCCCTTAGGCACACAGATCCTATGAGGAAGTTGTAATGTGAATTGTAAAGATAGCATTGATAGTTTAGGCTATTTAAATGGAATTGTAAGACATAGGAGAGGTTTGAATGGTGTGACGGAAAAACTCCTATTTTGATATTGTATTTGTAAAATAGTTTTCTGCTAATGTATGGAACATATCCAAGATACTTTGAATAGTGGAAATTAGTCTTTCTTCTCTTTATCATATTTTGTTGTCTTACTTTGATAACATTATGTGTGAATGATTCATCTAGCTGGTTGTTTATTTATTGCAATAAAGGATCTATTGTGATATTGTATGCATGTGTATCAGAGAATTTTCTCTTTGATTGTAAGAGGTTCTTATTTCAGAGAGTTTTCTTCATATGTGTGTCAGTGTTACCTGATGTAAATGATATGCATATTACACTTTCCTTGTCAATTCTTCCATCTATAACTTTATCTCTTAAAACCTGATCTGAATTTATTCAAGGCCTTGTTTGTTGGTGTATATTGCATGGATTTATTCGTGATTGAAATATTTAACTAAGTTTTCCATCCATTTTCCACCTTTTATAAACATTTATCTTTTACATTATAATGGGTAATAGGATTACACCTACAACAATCTAGGTTTGACTTCTAGTGCTAACATGGGGGATTTGAACAAACTTAAAAGTTGTAATATCCTGGAGTCCCAGAGTGTTGAAGCCCCAAAATAATGATAGTCGTCCATCTCAACCCCTGATTAAGTCGTGATTGTCGATTTCATTGAAGCCTCTAGATGATCCAATATCGTCCATTCAATGGGAGATTAAGTATCGATCATTCAATCTACTAGTGAAGACAATATATGCACTTCAGTGAAATTTAATTCAGAAAAATTTACTTCAGGAGAGTTGGAATACTGCAAAGGATGAAAATCCTAAAGGCCGAAGTACCAGAGAACCTGGTTCCATCATTGGTCACATGATAAGGTAAAGAATCTAATAAGTAGCGCAAAGGGTCTAAAAGTGAACAATCCCCCAGATAGTTGAATACGGTCCCATGTAGAATAATAAGGGCAGAAGGAGAAAAGCGCTAACAGAACATCATTTTAAATGGATAAGCATGTGGTTTTGAGCCCCCGATCACAAAGGGAAGTGGATTGAAGGAAGCACCTCATGCATAATTGATTTGATGTAAACAACTTAAGGCATGTATATTAATTTGACAAATATTGACACCAAAAGAGTTCATTGTTGCTTCAACATCATTAACGCATGAAGGGATACATAAACTAATAAAATATTTGAAGTCTTCTTAAGTTGAAATCAACTGTTGATTATTAAGATTAGAATGAAGAGGTGCAATGGTTCATTTTCAAAATGCACATTGGTTCGATATTATACCTATTCAAATACTATATAAACCAAAAATGTATGGTGGAAAGAAAGGGTCTTTGTGGTCTACATCTGAAGATCAAAATCATGTGCAGATTCCATGGAAGAAAGAGGAAGATACTTATGCAGTGAGGGTGGAAGGGAGGCGCAAGGAAGGATTAGTATCCTTTGCTAATTAAAGTATAAAACAGGGAGTTGGTTATTCCTAGGGTTGGTTCCCTAAAATAGGGATTTGGTGATTCCTAGGGTTGGTGCCCTAAAACAAGGGAGTTGGTGCTTCCTAGGGTTGTTTCCCTAAAACACGGCAGTTGGTGCTTCCTAAGGTTGGTTCCCTAAAACAATGGAGTTGATTCTTCCTAGGTTTGGTTCCCTAAAACAAGGGAGTTGGTGCTTCCTAGGGTTGGTGCCCTAAAATAAGGGAGTTGGTGCTTCCTAGGGTTGGTACCCTAAAACAAGGGAGTTTATGCTTCCTAGGGTTGGTGCCCTGAACAAGAGGATTGGTCTCCCCTAGAGTGGGTTCTCTAAATAAATCTTCATATAAAACTTGTAATTTGTATTTTGAATTTATATTTATTGATGTTATTTACTGAAATTATTATTGATCAATAAAGTTAATAAATAAATTTAAAATTGTTAAAATTTATCCATACTCATTCACCCCCCCCCCTCTTAGTATTGAACCACATTCCAACAATTGGTATCAGAGTGAGTTCCTTCAGCACAGTCTAATAACCAGAAGGTATATTTTTCATAACCCAATGGTTCAACAAGAAGGAATGTTCTCCACCAGAGCACCTTTGTTCATGTTAGTTTTTTAGCTCAGTAGGTACTCTGCATATGTGTCTTGTATGTGGAAGTTACCTTGTACCTACACTACTAGACACTTGACTTTGTAATGGGTTTTTATAAAGTTGTGATAAAGTGGTTCTTTTATTAAAGTGACCTTTTACTAAAGTGTACCTTCTAATATTAAAGTGACTTTATCTCATAAAGTACACTTATGTTATAAAGTGAAAATGTACTTTAATATTTTAAAGTGATTTATTTTGGAGGGAATGAATCATGACCCTTGATCTTGTAAAGGAAATATTAGTTCTTGGCCATTAGATCTAGGGTTGGAGAAGGTGAAGGGTCACTTTCATATTATAAGAGAATGCATTGGGTAGTCTGCAAGATACATTTAGAAGGAGATTGAGAGTGATTTCCGAGTAAGCTTGATAGAGGGAAATTAGGGAAGCAAAGAGGGCACATTTCCCAAGAGATTTTGGGCACAAATACCAAGGAAACATTTAAGTGTGAGTTTTGAGTGATTTTTTTATTGTTGGAGGCCGTGCTGTATGAATTCATACAATCCGTACAATCTATACAACAAGGGGAAGGGGGCACAAAAATCGAGGAAAGCTGGGCACATTTTTCAAGGTTGTTTAGAGGGTTTTTCTTGCTTCTACTGGGCCGTACAGAATAGTCCGTACAACAGACTGTGTGCATGGATTTCAAGGTGTATATTTTCTTGGTGGGTCATACAACAATACGTACTTGGCATGAATTTCGAGGTAGAATTTGTGGGGACTTTTTTAGTGCATTGTAAGTGGATTTCTCTTGCTGGAATATGTATAGTTGTTGTTGATATGTATTTTTCTTGAAGCTTAATAATAGATCTCTTTCTCTCTCATTGGGTTTCCCCACATTGGGGTTTTCCCTGACATTTCCTGAATTTCTGAGTTTTCTGAGTTGAATGGTTGTTGTTCATTGTGTTTATTCCGCTGCAAAAATTTCTTAGCAATGTGTATTTATGCTTATGGAAATTTATGAATGTGGGTTTAGAAATTTTAGAGTTCATAGAAGATAGTTATCTCTAGGTTGCTAAGTGTATGACATAATTATTTACTTGATGAGTTTGTCATTAAATTTCTACATGGTATCAGATCTTGGAATCTGAGAGACAGTGAACAACGAGATTTTTGGGCAAGGGTTGAAGGGGGAAATCTATTGTTTGTTTTCCTTTGAATAGTGACAGGGAATATGGATGCATGCATTAGATTTGAGGATAGGTTGGATGGCATTTCCAACTGTTTTCAATGTAAAGCCAGGATGTCGACTATTCTCAGGAAGAACAAGATTTGGAGATTTGTCAGCACCATAGTTGTTGTTCCATCAACAAACCCTATATATTTGGATTTACATGAGGTCAAGGAGGCCAAATCTCAGAAGATTATTTTGGATGGAGTGAAGGACCATCTTATTCCACACTTGGATGAGAAGAAGACATCCCAAGAGATGTGGGATGCACTTAAGAACTTATTTGAGGCAAAGAATGAAAACCAAAAGATGGCCTTGAAGGATAAGTCACATGATACCAAGATGGGTAAGGGGGAGAGTGTGTTTTCATATCTTACCCAGGTAGCTCAAGTGAAAGATGAGCTGACTACAGTTGGGGAGGTCATATCAGATTCAGAGTTGGTGAGGATATCCTTGAAAGGCTTCACCAAGGAATGGGAAGTCTTTGTGAAGTGTGTGTTGGATCATGAGCATCTTCCAGATTGGACTATATTGTGGGACAATTTCACTCAAGAGGAGATCTAGGAAGGATCTCAAAGCAGTGGAAAGACGACAGATGGAGCTGATGAAAATGTTTCTCTTGCTGCAAAGAGCAAGAAGAAAGGAAGTTCTGAGAGGGACTTGAGTAAAGTCAGATGTTATTTTTGTAACCAGTTGGGACACCTTGCTTCTCACTGTTCTAAGAGGAAGAAGATGAAGAAGGAACAAGAGGCACCTAAGACAGCTGCTACAACAACCATGGAGGACTTTTCTTCCAAGCATGCCATGGAATTTTCTTTGGTTACTCTAGTATCCATTGTCGGTAGAGGAGGATTTGGGGGTTATATCAGATGGATTATTGACAGTGGAGCCTCGTGTTCCTTATTATCACTGAGATAGGTCCTAAATGACCGATGGAGAGTAAAGGTGGTATGGTATGAGTTGTACATGGAGTTGGAAGGGTTATATTCCGACTCAAGTATGGAGGATTCCTGGAGCTTGATGGAGTTCTCTTTGTTCCAGGGTTGAGGGTTAACATGCTCTGAGTATCAGCCTTGGAGGATGTTGGATATTGTACATTGTTCAATAGGGGACATGTATTTATCTGCAGGGAGGGAGTGGACCCGGTGGAACCAAAACTGATTGGTGATCGGGTTGGCAGGTTGTACATGTTGTGAGGACAACCTTTTGAATATGATTCAATGTCAGATCAGGAGAAGGAGGCTCCTGAGACTATGATGGGACCCAGGATTCAGTCTTTCATTCTGAGAGAAGAGGGGGATTCTCTTCTGAGCACTTACAGGAGGATAAACTGGTGTGATCGAACCAATTCTCGGGGTGGAGTGGATTCTCCTAGGAGCTCAGGGTTCAAAGTAGCTGTCAAGAGAAGATCTTCTAGTTCAATTTTTGTGCATGTGCTGAGGATGGCTCTAGGGTCATAGGGATCTCCTACTGAGCACAATGTGATGGGACCAGGTGATGGAGATGACAACGAGTACATCCCTCGCTAAGAGGGAATTTTAGTTTTTAGCTCGGGAGGTACTCCACATATGTTTCTTGTATGCGGAAGTTACCTTGTACCTACACTACTTGACACTTGACTTTGTAATGGGTTTTTATAAAGTTTTGATAAAGTGGTTCTTTTATTAAAGTGATTTTTTAATAAAGTATACCTTCTAATATTAAAGTGACTTTATCTCATAAAGTGCACTTATGTTATAAAGTGAAAATGTACTCTAATATTTTAAAGTGATTTATTTTGGAGGGAATGAATCATGACCCTTGATCTTGTAAAGGAAATATTAGATCTTGGCCGTTAGATCTAGGGTTGGAGAAGGTGAAGGGTCACTTTCAGATTATAAGAGAATGCATTGGGTAGTGTGCAAGAAACATTGAGAAGGAGATTGAGAGATATTTTTGAGTAAGCTTCAGAGAGGGAAATTAGGGCAGCAAAGAGGGCACATTTCCCAATATATTTTGGGCACAAATCCCAAGGAAGCATTTATGTGTGAGTGCAGACTGATATTTTTACTATTGGAGGCCGTATTGTATGGATTCGTATAGTAAGGGGAAGAGGGCACGAAAATCGAGGCAAGTTGGGAACATTTTCGAGGTTGTTTAGAGGTTTTTCTTGTTGCTACTAGGCCATACAGAATAGTCCATACAACAGATTGTGTGCACAAATTTCAAGGTGCATATTTTATGGGTGGGTTGTACAACAGTACAGACTTGGCACAGATTTCGAGGTAGAATATGTGGGGACTATTTTAGTGTGTTGTAAGTGGATTTCTCTTATTGGAATATGTATAGTTGTTTGTGATATGTATTTTTCCTAAAGATGAATAATAAATCTCTCTCTCTCTCT
>JZKD02S2013150.1:478089-488759 GCA_000966675.3 Picea glauca
ATAATCACACTAAAAATATCTTTGAGATTGAAGAAGAAAAATCTGAGGTTGAAGGAGAAGTAGATCTTGAAGCATAACTGATCAATTCTTTGGAAGAATTAAGAAAGTATAAAAAAAAGAACAAACTACTAAGGGAACAACCTAGTAAATTTGAAGAAGAAAGAAAAGCATATGTATCAAGAACTACCAATAAATCAGAGAAAATCATTAGTGACTTGAAGTCCCAACTCCAAGAAGAAAAAATATTTGAAGAAGTCTCAATAAAACAACTCAATGAAATGCAACAAGATTATGACAAGCTTGAAACTGATATTGATCTTCTGAAAAAGGAACTTGAGGAAGAGAAGATAAAATCTATAATTGAAAACAATTAAAAATTATTGGATGAAATTCTTAATAATCAAAGGTCACCAAATGACAAGACATGATTGAGATATACTCAAGATTCAACCTGTATGACACAAAGGACAAGCAAAAGTCCAATAATTTATGTAGATTCTCTTAAAAATCTACTTAAGAATATAAGATAACAAGGAAAAGATGAAGCCATCAAAGACTATTCCAAATAAATAGAAATCAACACCCCATACTAAAGAAAAACATGACAAGAAGAAAACAATCACCAGAAGGAATCCCCCTAATAGATATATATTTATTGGATACTGCTACTCTTGCAATAATTTTGGACATAAAGTAGTACACTACAAGGTTTATGGACAATACAATGACAAAAATGTCCAAAGATATAAGAACATTAAGTACAATGAAGAGAAGAGAAACTATAACTCATTTTCGCTTTTCCAAAACTTCAATATTGAATTCCAAAAATGAAACAATTATGGTCATAAGGCCAATGAATGTACACTACCAAATTATTCCATGAAGGAAAGTATCTTCAGCATTAAGGAAAATTGTAAGAAGATATGGAGAAGAAAATCTATAGTACAAGGGAAGAAAAATGATGAAGATATTACACCTGAAATTGATAAAATTGACAATACGAGAATGATGGGTGAAGTGTCTGATAAGGAATATGAAAATAAGAGTTATGCATATAAAGTGGATCAAGCTCAAGACAAGAAAAATCACAAAGAAAAATGTGACACAATTGCAGAACTTGATAATGTCCTACAAATAAATTATCCATTACCCAACAAATGGAAAATTCAAAAACAAAATTCTCAAGAAAAGGATAAAGAAGATTTTGTTGCACAAAACAATGATGATGATGATGAACTTTCAATAGGAGATAAAACAGAAGAATTGAGCGATGATGATCTTGGAAATTTTCAAACACTATTTTGATGATCTACTAAATCTCCCCCTCAACCAAAATATAAACAAAATAAAGGAAGGAGGAGTTAGGAAAGACTTAAGGTTGTTCTTGTTGATAGCCCTGTGAGTATTGAAGCACATAATAATGAAGAGGCTCTTGGGTTACAAATGAGTGATTATATAACTGGCATCATTGAAAGCATCCTAGATAGAAAATATTATGGATTAAGACTCATGGCAGACTAAAACATGTCTCGAGTATTTGAGGCAGCAATACAGTAGCATATGAAAATTTAATCTTTCTTCTAAGGGACAGAAGTTAAAGTTCATTTCTGCAGATTCAAAGGAATATGGGGGAGTCACACATGTTTAAGTGAAGATGAATGTTTTGCAGAACAAGTTATTAGATTAGTTTATGAGAATGAGAGACCTGTCCTTATCCTTTAAGTTGCAGAAGCTTCATCAGAAAGGGAGCACATAGATAGGGGGAGCATCACCTCAGGGGGAGTTTCACCTTAGGGGGAGCATGGAGACATCCATTTTTTTCATTGATGTCAAAGGGTGAGAAGATCAGTAAAATCCAGTTAAGATTGAAAAAGGGTTTTTACTTTCTCTCCATCAATGCCAAAGGGGGAGAATGTTGGACATGGTGTTATGGTGTTGTCATTGATGTCAAATAAGGCCAATATGATCAATGTTGGACATGGTATTATGGTTTTGGAATTGATTTCAAGAAGATAAATATGGTATTGTCATTATATGTCTTTGAGATCCTAAATATTAGGAGAGATAACGTAGTAGGTTGCGCAGAAGACACAGTGTGAGCTGCAGAGGAATCCAATATAAACATAAAGCTCAAGAGAGGTAGTGTATTAGGTTGCACAAGATTAGAGATCACAACATTAAGACCTTTGGAAAGTTATAAGGAAAGCTCAATAAAAGGAGAACCTTAAGGAAGTGCTATTAGGATCGAATTCCCAATAGATCAACTAGAGAACACCTTCAAAACTACGCGAAAAATATCTTACAGTCAAGAGATATGACAACTGTCGATCATTGACCAAAGGCACAAGTCAATGATCATGGTTTAGTTGGAATCCAAGTGTAAATCCAAAGGGGTCGAGGCAGAATCATGTCTGTTGATGAAGTTTTTGGGACAATCCAAGATCGTCAGATCAAGGTGGAGCCAGAGGCTGGGAGAAATTAAATACCAACCATCATATCATGAGAGATAATGCTCAAACATATATCAAGACCAATAGGAATCTGAAACTTCACCACTTCGGTGAACATTGAGACAAGGCAGAGGCATGAAATCATGAAATCGTGAAGTCAAAAAATCTAGCCAACTTTCGGATCAAGGAAGAATTTCAGGTGAATTCTTGTCCATCTAATCGACTTTAGTGGAAGGACAGGGTAGGCCACAATATCCCAGAGTCCCGGAGTAAATGAAACCACACAGATAGTTGATATAAGATCCCTTCATAAATAATGTGGGTCGTTAGATCAAGATTGGAAGGATAGTGTAAGTTTCGAGACTCTGAAAATTCACCACTTCAGCAATTACTAGAGACTAGGAAAATTTTTGAAGTGTCGAACCCACGAAGTGAAAATTCGAATTCATGAAAATAATGCAGACTGTCATATCTAAAGTGGAGGAATGTGGAATGTCTGATGACGTGTAGTATGCCACATAGAAGAGGTTCCATATGGAGGACATGTGTCACATGAATTTAGTATCTTTTGGACCCCAATGTGTCCATTTCTGAGTGACACATGGCACACATACTATGGGCTCACATCAACCTAGGTAACATCAACATGCCATGTCACTCTGAGAGTATGGTCTCCAGGGATGTCCAGCTTCTCCTACTAGCAAAAATGATCGAAGTGTCTATTGATTTTTGGAAAACATCTAGAAAACATTCTCTTAGAATAATAATTAATAATATAATTATTGATTATTAAATATGATATATAATAAGTAAATGATAATAATAAATAGTTATTGATTATTCAAGAGACACATCCTTTCATGGATTGTCACCATATGTTCCCTATATATGGAACACTCATCATTGTAATAATTTATTGATTATATCTCATTTGAAGAAAAACATGGTATCAGATTAGGAATGGGCTTGACTCCTTCACAAGAGGGCCTAGGAAAATGAGAGTTAAATGTTGGGAGTGTTAAATTTATGGGGTTGTTAAAATCTCATATGAAGAAATGATTACCAACTAGATGGATAGTCAGTGTGCTAGTGGAAAGACATTTTCCAGGCGGAAAATGGTCCAAGACAATTATTCTTCTAGGAAGTATGTATGGATTAGAAGAATAGTCCTTGTAGCCCATGACATGGCTTTCAACATCTGTTAGAACAATTATTCTTCTAGGACATATGTCTGGATTATAAGAATGGTTCTTGTATCACTCTGTGGAGTGAGTGACTTATTGAGAATCATGTCTGATTACTTAGATGGAGTATGGATTCGAGAGATGATGCATTTGATGTTATCAGACGATACTGATAGTGATGATGGTGCTTGTGATTTGATCATGAGATAGCATGTGTGGCTATGATGATGCTACAATTTGAATGTATGTTTGTGCTCAAGACCATTGTTTTCAATACCTTCATAACTAGGAGGGAGTGTTGATATTATGGTAGCTTCGGGAGGTATTAACCTCCACTTGTAACCTTGACAAGAATAGAATATTTCGGAAAGCAAGAAGAAACCCTAAAGCTTTGGACATAACCCTAGAAGACAAGTCAACTAAAGAAAATAATTAAAATTGAGTCTTTAGCCTTCAGAAAGAGAAGTTGGCCCAGAAAGATAAGAAAGAGCAGTATAAATACAGGATGTAAGAGCTCATTTATACACACACAACTCACAACTATAGAAATTTAGGGCGCACTACAGAAATTTAGTAAGTGCGCAATTCTAGAGAGTAGCTGCAGCTACAGCTACTACAACTATTATTTTTGGTTTTAGGCTTGTATTTTCTCTTGGTTATGGTTTGGAATTTCTACTTGGTACGCTAGATCTGGAGAGTGGTACGCTACCTTGATTGGATTTTGGACCTAGGTTTTTCTTCCAAAATTATTCTCTCTGTCAAGATTAAGGTGCTCGGGGTTAGCTTCGGCCTATGGTTGCGTGACAATATTGCTATATTGTCTATGGTTAAACGAGCACACCTATTTTACTCCTACCTAAATTATAGAAAGAATTCCATAAATTATGGTGGGTAGTAATTTCTAGTAAAAATGTTTAATTACCTAAATATGAGGAATGTAATGCATATTCAATTCTACCTATATTTATGCAAATAATCACATGAATTATGGAGGAACAATTTTAAAAATTCAAATGATATGTGAATGGATTATAAAAAAATTAATCTTTGGTCAGTTACAGAGGTATTCTCTAATTATTTATAAGAAAGAAAATTGAACTTAATTTTAAATTTAATTTTTCAAAGAGACATGTATTTTTTGGATCAATCCAATATTACTATAAAAAGACACTTGAAAGACACAACAATAGAGACATATTTTTTTATCTCTCACACATGGGATAAGTGATCTAAGGAAGAGACTAAGAAGTTGAAATTTTCTGATTTACTTACTAATGTTCTAGTGTTTACTAAAGTAATATCATATATCATTGGAAGTAATTACCACTTGTGGAAAATTGTGCTTGTTTAATTTAACACTAGAAAATCAACATGGTTAGTCGTATGACATCGAGTATATGATGGATGTGTGTTGGTATCCATATGACATCGAGTATATGTTGGATGTGTTTTGGTATCCATATGACATCGAGTATATGACGGATGTGTGTTGGTCATAGTAGAAGACATATTATTTGGAGGGTCACTGTATATACTTGTGCACAAGATAAATTGATCTCCTCTAGGAGATGCTTTTTTTGTTCTTGTTTCTTGTTCTGGGAAGGTCACATGTGATAGCTCTGAGAAGGAGCCATAATTATGGTCGCAAGAAGAATACATGGAGGTAAATACCTTCCAACATGATATCAAGAAGAGACATTGCCAGACATGATGCTCAGATACATGAAGCATTGTACCTCTCAGAATGGGACCATGCCAGATAGCAGAGACAATTAAAATGATCATGGATACAGGGATTCAAGAATTATTGTAGCACAACTATGTATATCTAGTAGAGGAGGAAAACATGTTATGAGACTTAGAGGGATCGGGTGTAGCATTCCCAGTACATGAGTCGAGCCATGAGATGTTGAGAAAGAAGGCATGACAGTAGTTCCAGTATATTTAGAGGCATTCCCAGAGAGGGAGGCAATACTAAATCCATAGGGAGAAGAGATTGAGTTACCTCCAGATAAGGAGGAAGAGCTACCTTCAGTGTCGAAGGGAGAAGAGACAAAGGAGGAATCACCTGTAGCTCTAGAGGGAGTGTTTATTTTTTTCAACTTCCTAAGACATTGGCTTCATGAGGGAACCTCGATATATCAAGTATGGTCCAAGATGACTTAGCATGATCAACATTTACTTATGTTTCTCTAGGCAAAGGTGTTGATTTTTCAATAATCAAGGTTAAGCATGAATTTCATTCCCTTTTTAGCATTTAACCATAATCAATAGTGTTGCAGCAACCAAGATCATAAGAAGAAACACCATGCACAAGAACACAAGAAGTATCCTGGGAAACCCTTCTCAACAAGGGAATAAAAACCAACCAAATACTTTGCTATATTCTTCAATAGAAATACCTTCACCACCAATAATACCTAACACACAAGAGGGTCCTCAAACCCTAGAAGACTAGCACCCAAGACAGGTGTGCACTTTTCCCAAGAAAGTGTACTTGCTGAAATTTCCAAACTCATGTGAAAGATATGATTCCTCAATGGGGAATTTTCTTTTACTTATACTAGACTGAACCTGTCAACATAAGTGTCTATTGGCACAACAGGGCTGACCTCACTAGCTCACAATATAATTAATATTAACCAGATTAATTATCTTTTACATTAATTACCAATCACATTAAGGTGGGGCCAACATGTACCCTTTACATTACAATTAGGGTTACAGACAGGTCTGAATCTTGAAAAATATAGAAAGGGATCATATACACCCACTAGTGCTCATATGATAGGGGCACATCCATAAGGATGTCCACATATCTGGCTCACTGCATTACACAGAAGAACCACTTCTTCACTAGTGCTCAACCACTAGGATTACATTCACATGTGCTTGTCCACAGGCACGTCCACTCAATAGATATTCTTTCCCACTACATTACATGTGATATTCATCTGGAGTTTCTCATCAACTCTTCTACTCAGAGGAGGCTAATACATCGTATTCATTTATGTTCTCATGATGATGCACCCAGCACTTTGGGATTTCACACGTTCACCTTGTGTTTAGCCACAGGCACATCCAACTATGCAGATATCCTTTCTCACTGCGTTACATAGGAGAATCATTTGGAGTTCTTATCAACTCCATGTAAGAAGGAGGCCATCTCTACATTCCTTCTATGTCTCAGATATGAACCACACACCCTTTGTAGGGGATTTCTCTCAAGTTTGTAATCTGGAGAATATCTCACATAGCTGCAATGATCAACATCTCTCACATTTGTAAGTTAGAGAATGTCTCGCATAGTTGCAATCATCAACACTCCCTCTCAGCTAGGGAGGCATTATTCATCATTCCAAGTCTCACACAAATGTAATTTGAACTTTGTCTTGGCTAGAATCATCAACACTCCCTCTCAACTAGGGAGGCATTCTTCACCAAAATAGTTTTGTGAATATGTCTTCAATATTCTCATGTGTAGGAAGGTACTGCATGTGTATGATTTTCCTCTACATCATATCTCTTATATAAGGATATTTCATTTCATCGTGTTTCGATCCATCAAGAAACAATAGGTTCTCAAGGAGCTTTACACATGACTCTTGGTTATCATCATAGGATCCATCTCATGGTCAAGTAAATTTTTCAGAATCTTGTGAAGCCACATTTCTTCACACACTCAATGATGTATACTCTTCCTCTGTGGTACTCAAGACCATAGAGTTTTGTTTCCTTCTGCATGAAGAAACCATGGCAAGCTTTAGGATAGAAAAAAAAAATGGATGTGCTCTTTTGGTCCACTGTACTTTCTGCTCAATCGGAATCATCATATCTTGCAAACTCAAGTTCACACTAGAGGCATGTCTTAGGCTAGATCCAATTGTTCCTCGTATATATATCAATACATGTTTTGTTGTTGTCTAGTGAGTCTTTCTCGGTTGACTCATGAAATGACTAAGCACATTCACTGCATGGCATGAATCAAGTCTGATGTTAACCAAATACATCAGTGATCCAATCAGTTGTGGATCAGTATCGTTTGAATCATCATCAATATTTTTCTTTATATTTATCATGGTGGATTTTCCATTCTGTCATACTAAACTTCTTTAATATTTTCACTGTATATTTTCCTTGACTCAGGAAAATCTCATCAGTCCTCTGTCATAC
Organism: Picea glauca; assembly: GCA_000966675.3. Classification (NCBI taxonomy): domain Eukaryota; kingdom Viridiplantae; phylum Streptophyta; class Pinopsida; order Pinales; family Pinaceae; genus Picea; species Picea glauca. The sequence goes on from JZKD02S2013150.1 coordinate 485,897, forward strand.
TTCTTGTCCCAAGAAGTAGTGCATCATACTCAAATTCTTCATTTTGAATTCAGAAGTCAAGGATTACTTGTATCCAACAACAAGGCTTTTTGAATAAGTCATCAGGCTCTCATCACCAACATTGTAATAATATATGTTTTGATCAGCAACACTCTTGATGAAATACAAACTCATCAAGAATCTATCTATCTAATATAGTTTCCAACTCATGGATGGTAGTACGGATGGAAGTGTATCAGGTTTACTGGATTGAGTCTCTCATCATAGACAACTCCCTCTGTTTCTGAGAAACCTCTAGATATAGATCTTGTTTTGTATTTCTCGATACTTCCATCAGATGCATGCTTGATCTTACAGATCCACTTGGAAGTTACCACATAATTCCCTTCTGGTCCATGAATAATATCTTATACATCATTCTTTAAGATATACTGGTATTCTTCTGTTATGGAATCTTTCCATACATATTCTCCTGTTGCTTATCTAATACAAGGAGGCTTATCATCAATAAGTGGCTCCTGACTGAAGAATAACTCAAAAATATATTTTTCTTTCTCAGTATGTGCCTTTAGAAGCTTGTATGTTTCTCTAACTCTTGCAGAGTGAGTCTAGGTGGGCCTTTTATGCCCTACTGCAATATATCTGAACATATCAACTGGAGCAAATGTATCAACTAGAAAGTGTCTATCTCCCTTTGAACTATTGAAGGGGGAGAAGGTATTGTCTTACTGTCAATCTCCATCTAAGATTCTCTAGATCTTTGAAATACTATCTCTTCTTCAAGGACAACGTCTCTTCTTGTCTAAACCTGTCTCTGACCAAGGATGTCAATATGGAATGTCTTTGAATATTCATTGTATCTTTTCTTTCTAAAGGATCTGGCTTGGACTTCTTCTCTTTGGGTACATAAAAATACACTGGGAACCCAAATAACCTGAAGTGTTCAATCTCAGGCTTCATTCTGGTGAATACTTCTTCGGGAGTTATGTTTTTCAAAGTCTCATGAAGACTCTTGTTATGAACATATACTATGTCATGCATGCTTCTTCCCATAGAATCATAGAAATATTTTGATCATGTATTATTGCATTGGTTTCCCCAATGATGGTTCTATTCTTCCCCTTTCTCAAATACTTTTTACTCCCTCTGAGTCAAGTGGCTCCCTCTGAAGGATAAACATATTCCTTTAATCTTAACATGTCTAGAACAAGAAAACAAGAGGAAACAAAACAAGAATATCTCCGAAAGGGGAATAATGAGTGCATCTCTAGAATCAAAAACAATTTAAGGACTTTTGTCATAGCTACAACACTTACTTGTAGCAAACTTTAGAAATACAGGTTAGAGGAATGACAATTTCAACAATCAAACCTGGTGTCTTTACTTCCAGTGTGTTGTTCCTCTGAATGCACTGAGATCCCTCTGGATCCAAAACTTTATCAAAAGGTTCATTTGTCCTATAATTACCCTCATGACAATTATACAAATAATATATATACAAGTGCATACCTGAGGGTGCTGATATGATTTCTCCAACAGAACATGGTTGATCTCTGTCCTTTGACATATTCATGAAGGAGGTATGTCACAATGACACCTTTTTTTGTAACCCACAATAAGTCTTCCTTGGAAGTATTTTCTTCTAGGAACTTGAGGTTGCTTGATCCATCAAGTTGATCTTCCATCATAGTTTTGTTCATCATAATTTTAGATTCTTCAAAACCCTTTGTCAACTGGGCTAGAAAACCTAATGGCTAGGATAGGCTAGCACTTTTAGGTTTTGTTGGACTTATGACTACCAATAATAATATCTTTTAGAGATAGGATAACACTGGTGAGTTGAATAACTCCTTCAATGAGTTTCAGAAACCCTAATACAGAAATTTCTGTCGGAATTAGCAAAACCCTAGAACCCTAGGGCCAAAATTTCAAAATGCTCAGAATTTTGATCTGAAGCTTGTTGGAGGTGCATTGAAGGAGGCCATACACTCCTATTCCATTTTTATCCCCAATTTCCAAGTGCCAAGTGATGAAAACATCCATAAGAGCAGGTCGTACAGATTTTCTAGGAACCCTAGGAGGGTCGTACGGTTTTTGCAGAAGTGAGAGAGGATGGTTGAAAGTTGTTTGTCCAATGGGTTCTTCAAGACCTATGCTCTGATACCATGTTGATTTTTCAGTAAGAAATGTTAAGCATGAAGTTCATTCCATTTATAGCATTTAACCATAACCATTAGTGTTGCAGCAACCAAGATCATAAGAAGAAACACCATGCACAAGAACACAAGAAGTATCCTGGGAAAATCTTCTCAACAATGGAAGAAAACCCAACCAAATCATTTGCTATATTATTCAAGATAAATACCTTCACCACCAATAATATCTATCACACAAGCGGGTGCTCAAACCCTATAAGACTAGCACCCAAGAGAGGTGCACACTTTTCCCAAGAAGGTGTTGTTACACATGAAATTTGCACACCTAGGTACCTCGCCCTAAGTGTCGTAAAGTGTCATATAAGTGTCACATACACCTTGACACCATGGAATAGCCTATGTCACAATCCCTAGTCAATGTGGAGGAGGGATATATTATATGAAGGCCAAAATACCAAGTACACATGAATTATTATTAATATTCATGGAAAATGAATTGATTAAGTGTGAGAATCAAGTGCACATGAATTATTATTAATATTCATGAAAAAGAAAGTAATTAAGTGTGAGAATCCACATCACATTTGGTTTCCCTATTTTTTAGGGAAGGTGGAGGATCTCATGGATGGTTGAAATATTTCCTCCTTAAAATCCTTGAGAGATATTTCCTCCCCAAAATCCTTAAGAGATATTTTCTCCCTAAATAT
>JZKD02S2013151.1:21925-36403 GCA_000966675.3 Picea glauca
ACTACGAGGAACAACAGGTTGGGGCATTTCATGCCTTAGTACAGGGAAACAAAACGGTAGAAGAATATGAGATCAGGTTTATGGAACTGGTCAAATATGTGTTGTATATGGATAATGACCAGCGACAGGAAGAGCGCTTCATCTATGGATTGAACCCTAAGATAAGAGCTATGGTGAGGATGTGGAAGTTGTATTCATTAGCAGAGGCGGTGGAAAATGCGTGTTACGTGGAAGAACATATGAACTTGACTGGGGGTGCAAGACCGACATTTCCGCATCGCCTGGGATTCGTAGGAAAGGCCCCGAGAACATTTCCTAGGGGAGGGGGCTCAAGGCCACCGCCATATGGTAAGAGATTTGCACCAAGGGCAGAAGCTGCAGGGATTTCAATGGCAGCGAGTGCAGCACCTCGATCATCGCCAGTAACGCAAACAAGTCCATATGCGCATATATGAAAGTTGATCACTTCTATATATGCGCATATATGGAAGCCGAACACTTCCGTATATGCACATATGACCTTAGGTCATAGTTCCTCAGCGTATATGCGCATATACAGAAGATGACCACTTTCGTATATGTGCATATACAAAAGTGGTTGAATTTCATATATGCGCATATATAGAAACCCTTCCGTAAATGTGCATATGCAGAATCTGTATATGTGCATCTACAGAAGTGACCGACTTCCTTATATGCACATATACGTTGAGGAACTATTATCACTTTAAAAAATGCACATATATGGAATCCCTTCCGTAAATGCGCATATACAGAATCTGTATATGTACATATATGGAAGTGGTTGACTTTCGTATATGGACATATACAGAAGTGGTCGACTTTCATATATGCGATATGAAATTTGGACACTTCCATATATGCGAATATACGAAAGTGGTTGGCTTTTGTATAACGCATATATGGAAGTGGCCAACTTTCGTATATGCACATATACGAAAGTTGGCCACTTCCATATATGAATTATACGAAATATGACCACTTCCGTATATGTTCATATATGGAAGTGGCCAACTTCCATATATGTGCATATAAGGAAGTCAACCAGTTTCGTAAATGCGCATATACAAATTTCGTATATGCACATTTATGGAAAGGATTATATATATGTGCATTTACGAAAGTGGTTGACTTCCGTCAAAGCACATATACAGAATTCGTCTTGCATATACAGAAGTTGTCTACCTCCGTATATATTCATGTACGGAAGTCGACCAACTTTTGTATATGCACATATACAAAAGATGAACGCTTTCATATATGCGCATATACGGAAGTCGACGAAATTCCATATATGCACATATATGGAATCTAGCGGACTTATGTATATGCACATATACAAAAGTTGATCACTTATGTATATCCTCATATACGAAAGCCGACCACTTATGTATATGTGCATATACTGAAACCGACCATTTGCATATATGTGCATATACGGAAGTGGTCAAATTTCCTATATGTGCATATACGAAATCCAACCACTTTCGTATATGCGCATATTATACAAAATCTGACCACTTCCGTATATGTGCATTTACGGAAGGGCTTCCATATATATGCATTTACAAAAGGGATCCATATATGCGCATTTACGAAAGTTGCTCATCTTCCGTATATGCACATATAAGGAAGCCAAATATACAAAAGGTAAGGAACCACACACGAAACCGAAAATAGAGCAACCCAAGAAGAATATACCCCCCCAAAAAGTAACCTATACAACATTTTTACTCCTACATACTAGGGCATGATCACTCCATAGTAAGAGAAATATCCAAAACTGTACCCTGTAGTGTGTACCCTATAATCACAAGGGGATGGTTTCAAGGAAGGAATTGGGTTGAATATTCTCAACGCGCGTGGTCAACAATAATTCTTCTCTTAAACTATTTGGGATAGAAACTAAGATGAAATGTGGGGAAAGGAAGCCACACACAGACTAGATTCCACCCCTAGCATGAGAGAGAAAAATCATGTGGGTAGGATAATAAGCTCAACAATGCACAAATCCACCACATCTACTATCACATAAATGAAGTTGGACCTAATATATTTAGAGGAAGGCCTTCGTGGTTGAACAATGTCCTCACCAATTTCAGTCATCTATCATACCAATCTATCTCATGAATTTCCAAATTAAAACATGTTTTATTTAATATTGGAAATGGGAACTAAATATTCTACAGATTTAAGCTTTCCCTAGAACTTTTTCCCAGTGAGGACCCATAGCTGATGCAATTTATAGGAAACACTTTTCATGCCTCTTTTCCTTCATCCTGGTAAGACACTATTATTGAATTTTAGAGGGAACCAACAACATTCATATAAACATAGATTCTAGTGTAAGAAATATACCTTCCCATGTTTGTTACTTCAGAAACTTTGACAAAGGATCCTATAGTATTTCCTATTCCCTCAAGGATCTCAGGATCCCAGAAATCCCTGGGAAAGGAGTACATCCTGATCAAGACAGGGGTCACTATAAAGTCTTCTTTCTCAGGAGAGAACCTCTCTATCTAGAAGAACAAATGTAGACCTGTTGAGCTGAAGAAATAGGGTCCTTCCTCGAATACTTTGTCTCGCTCCCCGAGTTCTGTTAATACTATTGTGAAAAACCTTTTTGACCCCAACTAGTGTTTTATTTTCCCCTTAACCTTCCATATGGAATTTATCCACAACTGTAATTCTTTCCCATATGGTCAGATTCCCATAAATTTCCCTATTAAGGAATGGTCCCACATCCATTGATTGTAATTCCCAATCCCTGTTGAGGTGACCTCGTACTTGGGATTTTCGTTGGTCTTGTCCAAATAGTCGTTATATATCTATTTTTCTAACTGATTTGACTTGTCTCTTTCCTATCTATGGTATGGGTCTATGTCTTCCCCCTGCAGACCCCAACCATCTCGACATCCTTGCCCTGCTTTTCGGGTGACCCTTTGACAACTTCTTTGAAGGAATTTTTGGTATCTCTTAATGCTCCATCCTCTAGAACTAGACCTGATATGGAATCTGTCATCTCTACTACAAGAATAAAATGACCTACACATAACTCTATGAACTTTCCCCTTGACATGGAGAAAAATCCTTCCTGTGCACAAGAACCAAGAACCTCAACTTGCATCTTCAATTGTTTTAGGTTAACCAACAAATTGCTCGAGGTATTGACTAGGTGTAGCATAAACAATTGAATAGCATTATTTCATGGGATTTTTTTTGGTATTATTGATGATGTTATGAATGACCTAATTCCTAAATTGTTATCTTTATGACTACATTTGATGCTTACATAATTTAAAGTATTTCAATTTAAACAAATTTGTAAGAAGAGAATTTGTTTCTTTCTAGCCTTTTGAAATTTGAAAATCAATATATGTTGCTTAATTCACAACAAGAAGAATTATGTTTTGTTTAAAATGGATTCTAATATAGTTCTAGAACAAAATGTGCCGATGTAGGGAAGGAAAGATACCAAAAAAATAGGTACATGTATACACTTTTCTCATATTTCTCCTTGTTTCTCGTAGTTGAGTCAGAGCCAAATAGGAGCTTCGGGGAGAGGGCGATCAACTGAAAATGCCTGATAGACTGGGCCCTTCTACTTTCAACGATGTTGATTCCACTTAATATATCAATAACTTGGTTCCTACAGGTGACTTTGACATGCTTCAATTTTGGCCTTGCATCAAAGCGTTTATAGTGCATGATATATAGTCATCGAGTTTGTCCTTGCATCAAGGCATGGATATATTTGTCAATTATCAGTGAGAAACAACTGGCATAGAGCTTCAACAATGCTTATGAAGTAGTGAGCAAGAACAATTATTTCTAAGTGACCTAAGAAATTAAAAATGTTAGAGACCTAATGTGATATGTTGGAACCAATGTTATAACCGATGCTATATCAATCTAGCATTACTTTGTTTTCAAAGTTTGTTGAAGCTCAAAATGAGAAAATATTAGGATTATTTTTTCTTAGCCTTTTGTGAAACTTAGGAAATATGAGATTTATTTTGCTTAGTCTGGGGAAGAGGCCAAACAAGACCAACACAAGTTTTATTGGCAAACATAAAGTTTTGATACATTGGCCTGAAAGGCAAGGTCTAAAAAAGGACAAACCTTATTTTTTACTTTGTTTTATCATATTGAATTTCTTAAGATAAATATTATGTGTACAATGTTTTGATGTATAATTTTTTTTTTTGTTGTATTCATGTTTTATTTTATAACGATTAAAGAATCTATATGAGGCGGTTTATTATAGGTTTAGAAAATTGGAATGAAATTTTTATTACAAATAACAACACGGGAACAAGATGAGTTACTCTCTATCTATGTAAACAATCTATTACATCCTATGTCTTCTTCCTTTTGCTTCTTTCTCTACTATTATCACTCCTTCTCCAAGGCATTTCCTTTGAATTGATTGCATGTTCGATTGATCTTTGGTTCAAGCTCTTGCCTTGAGATTATTACATGTATAATTTGATCTCAGGACTAGTGTAGCTCCATATGTGGGCTAAATTTGATGCTCTGAGTCTTCGTCATTCCATATTCAAAGAAATCACTTTAATGCTAGTGGATTCTTTGTGTTATAGTATCCTTCTATCAACCAACTAGTTTATTAGTTGCTTCATAACTAAGCCAAGAGCTTGATTTTTCTCACTAAAGACCCTTTCTTCCTCCATATCTAGTCCCTTTAATACTCTCCTCATTTTATTCACCTTCCTTCGAATGCGAAGAGACTCCTTGTTTTCATTGTGAGAATTTCACTAGTATCCCTCGTAAGGATTTGCCCCATATTTTACATATTGCCAATGCTCTATAACCCCAATATTAGTTACCAACTTCTATTTGGATTTTGTGTAATTATACGTGCAATGACATTTTAGGCATTTTCCTGTTTTACCACTTGGTAACATGTTGTTATCCACCAATCCTTTCCTGCAATTCCCCCTTTCTTCATTTGGAGCCTTTTTCCTTGGACATGTGATTGATGTTAATTCATCAATGTTGTACATGATTCCTTCAATTCATTTTTGTTGCTTCTTTTTGTTCGTCCTTTTTTGGTGAGATCCCCAATCCACGCAACTAATTCTTTATTGGAGTCACCCAACAATGCCATTGGGCCTTCAATGGAGCCACTCGAGCCATGGCGATGAGCCTTTGGTGGACTCACCCCAATGATGTCATCAATCCTTTCAAGTTGTTACTGTAGTGGTACTATAGAGGCTTTTGTGGAGCTTCCCCATCCTTTTCCATGAATACTTTTGTGGACCTTCCCCATCCTTTTCCATAAATTCTTTTGTGGAGCTTCCCCATCCTTGAATAAGACCTAAAACTACTTTTGATTAGCTAAGAGCTCATCTTATTTAGATGTAAGACTCTTACGGATCATTAGATAATTTGATGTGGCATGGTTTTCCTTGAATAAAAATTATGAGCCAGCTTGCATTTGCAGATAGCAGCCAATGATCATTATCCTCAATTACAAATTGACAACTAAGTTATGATAGATTTTGCCACTTTCAAATTTAAAATATATAGAGAGAGAGAGAGGGAGAGAGAAATTACTACATATAATTATTTAAAATGAATAAAAAAAATTCCAATCAAATTGTGTTTTAATATAACCATTACGCATATTTCTTCTAGGGAGAAAGCCTTTGACTTATAAAAGCCTATAGAAAACCACCACTCCCAATTTGACCAAAAGTGTGAACAAGTCACAAGACAACCCTATAAAAATACATAAAGAACCGCATTGTCCAGATTCAATTCACCCACTTAGGTTTTTTTATTTAAAAGTTCCAATCTTATACTCATTGTCTCTTGTATAATGTCTCTTGTATAGGAACATGATTACTAAGTAGAAAAATGTTTTTTAAAACTTGTGGATCCAAATAAACTTATGATATTTCCATTTCTTGTTTCTCCCAAGAAGCTTTGGAGTAACATGTTACATTTGTATGAGTTAAGAGGAATCACCACTTAAATGGTTCAAGAACAATTCAATGAAAATAAATTAAATCATGTGACATTGTGATATACTACAAATCATAGTTTCACATCAATTAAATCAAATGGAATTTTTTAAAATAGATAGATAGTTGCTTATATTTATACCAGGAATAAATCAAAACGTTTATACAAATACTTGTTTAAAACCATAAACAAGGAATCATGAATGGTGTAACCAAAATCAAATCAACTAAAATATGGAAAGATGATATGCTCATTAAATAAAAAAAAATTAGGATCTGAACTGAACCATTCAACATAGCAAATAGATAACCACATTGAAATACCGAAATGTGGAGAATCGTTCTAAATAATTTAAACTTGTATTTCGGTAAAATGACTCCAGGCTTTTCATGACTTTTTCTATTGCCACTAAAAAAACGTTGAATTTCATGACCTTTTCAATTTCGATCTCTATTATTGATGTCTCTTTCAACCTTCGATTCAGAAACAACAAGTCTCATTTATTAAGAAGCCAAAGGCATTGGATATGGTACAAATGTATTTATTGAGCATGCCATAAGATGCCAAGGCAATGGAACCTACTTATATGTGGATGAGACAAATCCACATCTAATATTGTCAACCATATACGTATAGAAACCCGGAGCCACATCAGGAAGAATTACAACATCAGTTTATTGAACATTGTTAGTTATTAGTCCCTGTCGTAGTCATAGAGGGACTATAGCAATCGATAAATCGTTGACCTGGTATTAGATTGTGCATTGACCAGAAATATTTCCATATTGTCTATTGTTGGAACAAGGGAAGTGAAGACATCGATTTTAATATAATAAAAAGTATCATGTTTTTCAAGATCTAATTGGACAAAGGATTGGAGGTCTTATTGCGACCTTCGTTATTCCCAATGTTAAATATCTTGACCTGTCCAAAGTATTTGGTAGCATATGGTCTTTTTGAATTATATATTTTATTGTGCATTGGTCGATGGTGGATTAATGCTAGTATTAGTTCGAATGTCTCCCTTAGCATTTTCTGCTGGGTAGAATACATTCTCTACCATATTACTATATCTGTTTTTTTTTTATTGTTGCGTGCTTCGAGAGAACAGGCTTGCCACGCTGCATATTTTCTTAAATGATTGCACAGGCCTACGCCCTTCGATGGTCCTGACAGTCTTAATTGTTTACCTAACAACTCTAGCAGTGTTAAATGATTATTGTACACATGGTTTGCGATACAGTTTCGTTCATGGTCGGCATCGGTGCTTGAGTGTTCGATCCTTGTTCGGTGCTTCGTTCCATGGTTTTGGTTCTTGTTTGATTCAACTTTGCAAAGTTGAGGTCCTGCAATTGCAGTTCGAGCTCTTCGTGGTTGTTCACTAGTTTGTTGTTTTTAAACTTTGCAAGTTGTTGGACCTATTGTTGCGGTTTGCAGTTTTTGGGCCTGAGCTCTTGTCGTCCTTTGTTGATGGGTAAGTTTCCCTGTTATTGTTGTTTTTCAATGGTGGCAGTACCACCATCTTTTTCTGTGCTCTTAGATTCTGTTCCTGGAAAGCATGCACCTTGCAATGCAGAGGGATTTACGAAAAGTAGTTGGGAGCTATTAGAAGAGGGAACCATCGGGCAGGGTCTGTACACAGGGTATGCTTTCATTCTGTGGGTGAGAACACTACGTCTACCTGTTCTATTTTTGCTGAGTAAAGTTATTGTTTTATTTATTTCTATGTTTTCTTGTCATCTGTTGTGGGGATTAGGGGGGATAGAAGTTGAGAAGAAGAAGGTTCAAAGATACATAAGGGAGTTGGTGCCCTGCTTTGTTGTTTTCTTCTATTTTGCTACCTTTTATTTTTTTCTCCTACTTTTCTCTGTTTTCATAGAAAGTGAAACTATGTAGCAAATAGCTTCAAAGTGACAGTTGAAGAGATGAACGAGGTAATAGATGTTGAGTTGTACGAAATAGTTGCACGGTCCATTGTACATGACAACATTGATGTGATTTTGCATAACAATGCGCTTTTTAGATTGGATGCATTCTCGTATACTGTTGGGGATTTCCTTTTTGATACATTCCAGGTTCTATTGCATTTCCGTTATTCGTCGACCAAGATGCGCAATGGATTGATAGATTATTTCTTGACCTGTTTTAAAAATGGTGATGCTGAGGCTTTGCAGTCCTATGAATATGAATTGGAATCTGATTTTCTTCAGCAGTTGCATGGAATACAATATGTCACTATGTATTTTTCAAAAATGCGGTTGTTTGCATCTCCAGTTCTTCCTCCGCATGAGAGGGGACTTTGGGGAGATACATTTTTTATACGATGGTTGTCTAATTGGTTGAATATATCAGTTGCCATTTGGTCATTGACAAGAAAAACACGATATCTGCTATTTAATAAAAATCCATCTGACAATCCATATTGCATCTTGTTCCATGATGCGAATGCCCTCACTAGCCATTATGAACCACTAGTGTACAGAAAAATTCCATATGCAATATAGAAGGTACTCGTATCTACTTGTCTGTTATTTTCAAAGACCTTCAATCGTAATGCAAAGGGATTTTGCATGGCATAGATTGTCATGGTTTACAACTGGCAACAAACGTTGTGTCTAGCTGTGGAGATAGTCTGTTCAATGCAATTTGTTGTTTGGTACTAGCAGAATTCGATGTTTAGTCACTGCGACTTTACATTGTACAATCCTTTTGCAATCCAACTATAGGCAGCAACCAACAGGCTTTTAGGTGCTTGCATCAACACCTTTGCCCATATCTCGTAGAAAATATGTTGGCAGTTGGAAGTTGGCAGGAATACCTTGTGAACATGGTGCTTCCATACAAAAAAGGGCGTATGGAGGGTTGCAGATTTTATTTGCAATGGTTGTCTGTCATATTCAGGGTTAATATCCAAGTGTGGTTTCCCTTGCCAGATGCCACTGTCCATTCCTGGGTTATTGATTCAAATTGCGATCGAAAAATTAACATCCTTTCATTGAAAACATATACAACACATATCCATTATGAACCTTTTCTTGCACATATCAGTAGTTCAGGGTTGACTGTCCATGCCACCCAAACGACATCGAATTTTCATACACGTGGAATGTTTTTTTGTGAAAATTAAATTCCTCCCAGTTGCGATATGGGCAGACAGGGCTTGAACCAAAAAAACATGCGTAAAATTCATGACAGTTGTGATGAGTCCATAGACGACTTAGACAAAAAATGCAGAGTAAGTTATCACAATTTGAAAAAAAATATTCGTCAAATTCATTCGACTTCTGATAAGGTCATAGAGACCTTGAACAAAAAATGTAAAGTAGTTTCTCAGAAACTGGGTGAAAGTGAAATCCATCCCAGTTTCCACCAGCTCATCTTACCCTTGGGAAAGAAACATAGACTAAGTTACCACAACTTGAAAAAGGTCATGTGCAAGAGAAAAAAATACATTGCTACACTTCCTTTTAGAAAGAAACTCACTTATGACAATGTAGAGAAATTTGTTCATGCAGAACAAAGCATAAACAGGTGCGATTGCATATCCAAGAATGGTGATGCAACTGTACAAGTTTGTGATCTACAAGCAACACCATGTAGTAGTAGCAATGAAAACCATGAAACTATTTCTACGAATACTTCTCTGCGAAAGAAAAATGCAAGATAGAACTACATGAAACAAATTAAAGACACTCCTTCCATTGCATGTGCAATTTGTTAACAATTGATTTTTTCAAAAAATAGTAAGTCTTTCACGCCTGATTTGCAAGCAAAATACCTCTGCTTGACAGCCTAGGATAAACCATTTTCCAGTGCGAAAGTTTTTCTTCCATGCAAACGATCGCTTGAAAATGGAAAATTGCCACAGTTTGCAACCCCTGACCGAATAAGATGTAATACAGCACTAGAAGATGTAAGTGCACTTACAGAACTTGAGGAGAGACTTGTGTCTTTGCGAATTGCGTTTACCAAAATCAGACCTTGGGGCTATAAACAACCCCAGATGGGCTTAACATGATCAATTATTAATGTGTATGTTCAGCTAGATGTTGTGCAAAAAACATTGCCACAATCTATTAACAATACAATTACAATCGTTGCGGCTCTGAAAAGACGCTTGCGATACAAAAATGCCTATCAGATAGGCAAAGTGCGTGTGCATGTTGTTATGAAAGAATTAAAGGAATTATGTTCCAGAGCCATGTACAAAGCAGAGAACATTTGTATAAATGCCAAATGGAACAGTGTTATCGCAGAAGAACATGGCAACTCTGCATATACTCTTGAAAATCCTAGTGATTTTGATGCAAGTGATGAATCAGACAATGAAACAGCTACTGAAACATTGGTTCATGGATTCACTGATTCACAGTGCATTCGTGACTTGCAAGACAAAATTGTCGAAATTTCACCTGCCGAGGGGCAACGTCCACTTGGAATATTCAAGGACAAATTCGCTGAGGAAATGAACTTTCCAACACTCTTGTATGGAGATCCACGTGGCACTGATATTACAAAATGATTCAGTTATCATAAAATAGTTCGATGGGAGTTGTTACATTCAAGCAGTTTCTTCTCCTGTCACATAACAAATTTGTTTTTCAAGACAATGCACATAATAATCGAGCAAGTTTTGTCCTGCATGTCGGTCCGAATAAGAAAAGGCTAGTTACAAGGAAGAAAGTTGTTCGCAAAGGATGTGAAGTACAAAGTTAACCTAGAAAAAATTCTGAAATCTGATATTGGATACATAGATTTCAAAAACATCCGCACCTCTCCTGACTATTTGCAACAAAACAAAAAAAACTATTTTTGCTATGATCTGGCAATTAGACCCGCAAACATTTTTCATCACATTTACAAGTGCAGTGCACTGTTGGGATCCATTGGTGGTTGTGGTATCTGACCTGCATAAGAACAGGAAACGTAAAAAATAAACCGATACACTGGAAAATAGCGACATTTACTACCTCATAAGAAAAGACCCAGTGACATGTAATCGCTACTATAGACATAGAATAAATTATTTGAGACAATTGAGATGCCATGATGAAACATTTTTTGGAAAAATATTGGACTACTTTTTTGTCACTGAATTCCAGAATAGGGGAAATGAACATGACCACACACTGTTGTGGATAGAGGATGCACCAGTGTACGGAGCCGATAACAATTCAAAGGTCGAAAAATTTGTGGATAAGTACATAACATGCAACATAGATCATTTGGATCCAGAACTTGCGAAAGTCCATAGACATTACCATACAAGAATTTGTAGAAAACAAAAAAACTCACATTGCAGATACAACTTTCCCGTGCCGCCAATGAGAGCTACAAGAATCATAGAGCCAGTTAGTGTAGAGGAAAATGTTGTTGTTGAGAAATCTAAATCCTTGCTCGCATTTCTAGAAGAAGGGGGATTTGACGAAATGATCAGCTTTGATGCCTTCTTGACACGGGTAAATCTTTTAGAAGATGAGTACATCCAAGCCATACAATGTACGCTTAGGCAACCAACACTTTTCCTTAAATGAAAACTCTCCCATATTTGGAACAATAGTTTCTCCAAGGATATGCAAGTTATGTGGAAAGAAAATACAGATGCAGAGTACGTGTTGAATGCATATGCTGCAGCATCATACTGTACCTCGTATATGACAAATATTGACAAATCTATGACAAGTGCATTCATAAAAATATGCAAAGAACATGAAAGAAGTCATATTGATGCCATACAAATGATACACGCACTTGGCAATACATTGCTTAATCTTCAACAAATGTCTTCTCAACAAGCAGTTCACATTCCACTTTCCTTGCCCCTCACTTGTAGTTCAAGAAAATGTGTCTTCATAAACACATCTCCACTTGAAAAGTGCACATTTGTCCTTAAACCGCCAATTTTGCTGCAACAAGAGACCGACAATTCAGAGGACATGGTATGTCGCTCTATTATTGATTATTACATCCAGTGTCCATCTCCTATTAGTCATATCTTCTTAGCAGAATTCGTATCGCATTACAAAAAAAATGGTGCACCCATATCAAAAATAAAAAAACCCTCTATCATACGGTTTATCAAATACAACAAACATTATGACTATGAAAACTATTGTAGAGAAAAATTGTTGTTGTACATTCTGTTCGATGAAAACGAAGAGACATTAATGCATAACTTATGTACATGAGAGGTTGCGTATGTTGCGTCTGAGACTATGGTGCACATCAATGAAACTAGATTTACCTACAATGTTAATCCAACATGGGGTGATCTAGAGGTTGCACTTAATGAACTAGAAAACCCTGGTGATCATGATGACACATTCAGAGACCCAAAAAAAACCAGAACTGCTTTCGAGTTCTATGACTTACAAGGAGATTTGCATCGTCCTCTAGCAGCTAGAAGTGAAAGACGTATCAATCTTAGTTTTCAAGTTACAAAACATCCTTTCCTAATTGAAAATAATGAATACCATGGAATAAGACGTCTGTTGAATCATGAACAACAAACAATTGTAAAGGATATTGCTCTTAAAAAATGCTTGAACATGAACATTCATGTGCACGTGTTCCTTACAAGCAGAGCAGGAACAGGCAAGACATTCACAGCAAAAGCATTGTTCCAAATGCTTATATGAATCTATGATTAAAACAATTACTCTGATCCTATGAAACCAAAGGGCCTAGTAGTTTCATACAAAGGAAAAGTTGCATACAATGTTGGTGGAACAACAGTCCACTCTACATTTTTAATGCCTTTTAACAAGTCACAGTTTCTTTCACTTAGCAAGGAAATGTTGGATACATTATCTAAGATTTATGAGGAACTCCAACTTGTCTTTATAGATGAAGAATCATTGATTGGGAGTCAGTTCTTATATTCCATTGACAACCGACTAAGAAGCATAAAACATGTGCAGACGAAATACTTTGGAAACATTGACATGATATTCTGTGGGGATATTTACCAGGCACAACCCATTCAAGATTCTTTGATATTTCAACAACCCACGGTCAACATGGAAACATTCACCCATGACTTCTGGAGAGACAATATTAAATGCTTTGAGTTGCATACTACAATGCGCTAAACAGATGAAACATTCATTGCAATTCTGAATAGAATGTGCACCAATAGCCAAACACATGATGACTTGACCCATATCAATTTTAGATGCTTACGGGCTGCACCAACAGACCCAACATTACCTTACCTATTCTACATAAATAAGGATGTTACAAACCATAATAGCCACATGCTCTCCCTAATGCTTGGCGATGATATCATCATCAATTCCATTGACCTAGAAGAAGACAACCATGGAAACATGCCACGACATGAACATTCAGTCACTTTACCTTTGTAGCTTGTCCTCAAATTAGAAATGTTGGTTGAAATATATGCTTGCAACTATGATTCACAGGATGGGTTGGTGAATGGTGCAGAGGGAATACTGAAAGGTTATACCAAGATAGAAAAATTGGATGTCCTTTGGTTTAATTTCCATGAACCACATATAGGCAAGCGACAAGCAAGCAAGTTGTCTTATCTATATAATTCAAATACTGGAAGCGATTAGACACCTATTTTGCGAATATCGAAACCAGTATCAACATCAGCAAAGACAGGTCAACTGAAGATTCAAAACAAAAATTCCCATTAAACTTGCATGTGCACGTACAATCCATAGATCACAAAGACTAACACTTGATAAAGTTTCTTTTCAGCCTGCTAGAATTCAGATACATGGACTTGTCTACACAACACTATCCCGTGTTAGAAGCATAGAGTCCTTGTATTTACTAAGTCCTCTCACAAAAGATAACTTAAAAGTGAAACAAAAATTTGATATTGAAATGGAACGACTGAGGACCACCGCAAAATGGAAACTGCATTATGATTACCAATCCATACAAACAAATTCATCTGTATCAATTCTCTCGCTTAACACACATAACTTAAATGCACACATGGATGATATACTGAATGACTGTGATATAATGCAATCCGATATTTTGTGCTTGCAAGAAACACACATGGCATTATGCATGCAGAACAAACAATTCCCAAATCACAATTGCATATCAAGTTACATTACACATGGGGTCATGATACTGGTGAAAAAACATCTACCAATTTTGGACCATATATATATCGAAGAAAACAATGTTGAGCTAGTGCTTGCAAAAAAAAATTCTCATGAAATAGAAGTTGCAATACTGAATCTATATGATGCTCCCCATGCAGCATTCTCCAACATAGTACATGTTATTTCCAATGCATTGACCCATTTCCATCTAAACAAACCCATTGTACTTGTAGGAGACTTCAATATCGATATGCTACAAAATATTGGCAGAACAAAAGAATTGGAAAACTACATGTGCAAATACAGTCTCTGCTTTCTTATGAACAACACAGTCCATCTCCAAAATGCACTAATTGACCATGTCTGGTCCAATGTGCCC
>JZKD02S2013162.1:10618-21175 GCA_000966675.3 Picea glauca
AAGTGGGCAAAGAGACCTAGAAGATGTTTTTAAGGAAGCTACTTGGAGAGTATAAATAAGAGGCAAGTCTCTCTCATTTAAGAAACACTTAAGAATATTGAATACCTATAGGTGTCTAATGTAACAAAAGGATATATAAGCCTAATTTATGAGGAAAGTGAAGAAAATAAGGTCGGAATTCAAGGAAGAATAAATTCTTTTGATGATGTTTTCTAAGGTATATTTTTTTCAAGTCATCTCACCATTTTTGTAATAATTTTTTTTATAGAATGATTCATACCATGAAATTTCTATCTCATTGAGGAAACATATCCAGGTATCTATGGTAAAAAATTCAGCTTGTGGGTCGTTCTATTTTTGGAGTTACACTCCGTGGAAAATAGAGTTTGTGGCTAGTCCTGAAACTAGTCAAAAACAGGTGTTTCAGGTAAAAACGTCATAATTTCTTCATAATAGATCCAAATTCAGTAATACCAAATGCCTTGGTTAGAGTAGATTTTTTATTATTCTGTGTAATAGTTTCATATCAATTCAACAAATATTATGTGTGGGGAACACTCTACAAGATCGCTCTCTAGAATAAGCTAAAATTCAGCAAGGTGTGTCATTTTTTCTATAACTCCTTTTATGAGGTTCCAAGTAGTGACACCTAGAGGAATTTCATAAAATAAACTGAAGAGCATTTCGTATCGGTTTCATATCTTTATTCATTATAGGTACAAAGTTATGATTATTTCAAGTTAGGTTTGTTGACTAATCCAAAACTAGTCCTATGAGACTAAAGAAACATTTGATGAAAATGCTAGTCTCTTGTTGTTAAAGTTAAGGAAATTTTAAAGATATGTGATAATATACACCAAGTCTATTATAGAGTTACAAATCATATTTGGATGATGAAATTGATGAGGGCTTTTGGTTGAGGTACAAGTTGGGTACATGGTTGAGACAAGTAGTTG
Organism: Picea glauca; assembly: GCA_000966675.3. NCBI lineage: Eukaryota > Viridiplantae > Streptophyta > Pinopsida > Pinales > Pinaceae > Picea > Picea glauca. The sequence goes on from JZKD02S2013162.1 coordinate 11,575, forward strand.
ATGAGTTGGCACATACATGAGGTGTATAGTTGATGATGTTGGTACATATTGATGAGTCATAGTTGATGAATACTTGACACATGATTGGTACATACTTGGTACATGGTTGGTTGAACTTGTTTATGGTACAGGTTGATTACAGATTGTTTGGTATAGGTTGGTGCATTGTTGATGCACTTGTTTATGGTATAGGTTGATTATAGGTTGAGGTACAGGTTGATGTAGGGTTCAGGTTATTGGTACATGTTGCTTGGTATAGGTTGATTGGTACATGTTTACAGTGATATATCTCACAATGATAGTGTGACAATGGTTCCATCATTCTACTTCTACTTAAAGGCAGTTGGATGGGGAAAGGGCAGGTGGTTTTAGCCACCTTTCGGTTGTAGCTGGAGAACATAGGGGGTTGTAGCCTCTTTTTTGTCGTAGCCAGAGAATTGGGAAGTTGGATATTCCCTCAGGTTGTAGCCTAAGAAACTAGGGGGTTGGAACCTCCTTCTAGTTGCAGTTGGAAAAAAAAGGAATTTGGTGCTTCTAATGAATATAATTCTTCAAGACATATAAGATAAAGCATTCTGTGGTTTTCTCCCAATTTGGGTTTCCACGTAAAACACTGGTGTATTGTGTATGTGTGTGATTTTTCATTTCTTATTTCTCATTATTGGATAATAATTCTACATTGATATAACACTTGGATTATTTGGAGAAAAATGATTATAAATACGCTATTACTGATTCACCCTGCCCCTCAGTAATCCAACACAAATTTTCTTATTGTTCTTAGTTTGTTTACTTTTCTCAGTTTGTTTATTTTCCTGCAATTTACTTTCCCACAAGCGTGCTTTCTTTCCTGTATAGTGTGCTTACTTTCCGCAATTCAGTTTCCCACAAGTGTGCTTTCTTTCCTACACAGTGTGTTTACTTTCCCACCATTTATTTTCCTGCCAGTGTGCTTATTTTACTGCAAGAGTGTTTTCTTTTATGCAAGTTTCATTTCTTTCATTATGAATTAGTTTCTTCTTTTATACAAGTTTGCTTTTGATTTTGTACCTATTTATCTATGATTTTACGCTACTTTTGTACTAGTATCATTTCGTAATGTCTTGTACTGCTTTGTAACTATTTTCCATTTGTAGTATTTGATTCGAATACTAGTAAGATTATTTTAGAATGAATATAACCTTGGAACAACTCTCTCAGATCCTAACAAAATCCAAGATCTCATCTTCTGAAGAAGATGAGATCTTGACAACAATCAAAGACTTAGCCTCTCCTCCTATAACAAAAGAGGAATCAACAGTTGAAGAATCAAATGAGGAAAAACTATTCATACAAGAGATCAAGGAGGACCAACAAGAGAATGCAAGTAAGTTGAATCAGAACAGAAATCACACATACATGCAAGTAAGTTGAATCAGAACAGAAATCACACATACGAAAGCCTCATTAAGCGATGGTTTCAAGCGAGTATCGTGAGAGTTCAATGTTTTCTTCCCTATTTCTTTGTATCACATTTACCTCAATTAATTTTGCATGCTTCTATACATTTTAATTTTCAATTTTCAAAATCGAGTGTGAATATATTCTTGCTCCTATTAAGCAAATGGTTAAATTGAAAATTTGCTTACAAGTAATTAATTTCTAACTTATAATTAGCATAGAGATACAACAATTTCTTAAAATTTCCAATTTTTGTTTTTAAACTAGAGATACAACAAATAAAAAGTAAATAATAATAAAAATAAAAATAAAACTTGAAAAATTACAATTGTGTTTTCTTAATGTAAAATAAAAATTTCAGGCTCAGATTGTCAAGCTTGCGCCCACGCCGAAACTTGCAACATAATTAAAACATGAAGTTGTGGAGTTAAAAGGTTCCCATTCATTCACAGCTCCAATAGAATGGTTTTCCATTGGTTTACTGAACTTTCAGAGGGCTGTAGTGACTGAGTTATCTTCTTCAACAAACGCCCCACATAGAAACATCTTGAAAACAAGATAAATAACTATGTGCTCCTGTGTTTATGTCTTCAAGAAACCAGTTTCATCAACATTTTGATTTGATTGGAGAGGGTGAAGTTTCAAGCTTGAGCCAGCAAATGAAAGTATCAAAATCCCTCTCCCATAATGATCGAGCCTGCTTTCGATCCCCTTGGTTGAGCGACTTGTATCTCGCTTTAGACTTTCAAAAAGATTCTGATCAAGCTTATGCTTTTCTTGATCGTGGTCCACCAAGTTATTCCTTTTGAGATAGTTATCCATATTAGGACCTTCGTGATCGAGATCTAGAAGCATACCCAATAGCATAGGTGATTGTTTCAACTTTCGGTACATAATCCTAGACAGATCCATCCATTGAAGCAAGGTCAGTTTAAGCACCAGCCTTTATATAGTTTATAGATCCCATATAGACCACCAGAGGACCCAGTAATGTAAGCTTTCTTGGAGCATATATGATGGTCTCTTTCAGAAGTACGTTTCATCCTTACTTTCCATGTAAGGAAAGTCCTATCATATTGATTCCTTTATGTTGTTTAAGCTTTCTTTGAGCATATATGATGGTCTCTTTCAGAAGTACATTTCATCCTTACTTTCCGTGTAAGGAAAGTCCTATCATATTGATTCCTTTATGTTGTTTCCTGGACGCATTAAGAACTTAAATTAGACGAACCTCTGTCATTTACTTTCAGTGCAAATGTGAGGACTCTTATACAGATACTGTTTCCAAAGAAGATGGAGGAACAAAAATGTTGTGAAAGCGTATATTTTCCTTTGCATTCGAATTTTCATTTACAGGTGCTGCCATTGTGTGCTTCGTATGGAAGGATTTGTGGTCTATCCATGTGGTCGTTTAATTGCATACACAAGACTATTATGATGCCCTATAAAGATGAATAGCATGGTTGGAATCCGAAGCATTATCGGGGAATGAGGAGTTTCAACTTGCAGTCGAGGCAGAACAGAGATAATTGAGCACATAACCTAAGATTCTCACACAATTCAAGTCATTGCTTGACTATGGTTGCAAGGATAATATGAAATAAAAAAAATTCAAATAGAATACCTATATTACTCCATGCATTTCTTAATGGTTTATATTTGGGTTTTGGATATGTTGATTTAAACATAAAGATTGTAAAATTTTGTTTGAAATTCTTATGCGGGTAAACTTGCAGCATGCCAAGCATCAGTTATGTTCCATTTAATGTCTTCGCCTCCCATTTTTTATATGTTAATCGTATTTTATGGATCTTCCTTACTTTTTGCATCCACCTTCAAGAAAGTCATATCATACTGATTCCTTTATGCTTCTTTCTAGACACATTATGCCCACAGTAATAGTAGATGAATCCCGCAGTGATAGAAGTAACTGAAGTTAGACAATTCCAACCATCTAGCCAACGAGGGGAAGGGTTTGTTTGTTGTAACTAGACCTGAAATAGTAAGAATTAATTAATCGAACGAAGATCTAGGTGATGCTTCATCCACGTATCGACTTACTCCCTTCGCGGCAATTTGTTTTAACTGTTTCAAACCTGCGTGAGCCCACCCGAGCACACATACACAACAAATCTCTTAGATGTCGGTTTCATTACTATTTCCATGCCCTCATTTATTTCGTGGGTGTTTCTTTCTGGCTACAGCCTATGCCTTCTGATTTGTAGGTGAATGGATGAAATGGTTATACGGTTCTGAGCTAGAAATGCAAGAATATCAGGGTGACATAAGCTTGATAATGCTCTTGGATGAAGATAAATTACATGCTTTCTTGGTCTATTTTCACGTTGTATCCGTTTTCATCTGGCTTCATTCCTAACTGGATATTTCCTTCCGGATGGCTTTACGGGCGATTCCATATCTAGCCTTCTTAGATTCTATATAAAGCCTTGCAATAATAGAAACGTACCTGGACCCTGACTCTAACAGATGATTTCCCAGAACCACCATGCTTCAAATCTATCGGTCTAGGCTGGGGTTTGTTCTGATCCCGTATAAAACACTACGTCTTGGCCTGCTTGCTTGGGAAATCTTGCTCTTATTATACAATGTGATTCTTAGCCTTTTTTCATAGTTATTCAATTACTCTCGCCTAGATAGAACCACCCCAACAATGACCAAACTTGCTTTGAGGGTGCTCGATGCACCTCGCTACGTGCCTCACCTGCCTTTAAGCCAAAATGTTTGGAAGCAAAGGATTTCTCAACGTTGGCTGAAGCACATGCATGCATTGCTAGGTTAAAGTCATTGACAACATAGGTAAAACAAACTTTATTTTTGAAATTTGATTTTCTCACATTCGTACTAGTTCCTTCTTTTTATCAACGATCTCACAATTTTGTGAGCAGGTTTAGTAYTAGCATTTTTCAGGTTCAAAGATGATCAATTTCATGCTGAAGTGATTTTGCAAATGGATCACCAAAACTTCCTGAAAACGATATTACTTCAYGCTTTCATTTCTTATGCTTTTATTGTTTTCCTTGAAGTCACTTAATCASGGATTTCAYGARGACCATTGTCACAAAWATGTCACRRCCAATCGATAAATAATGTATTTCATTTTTTTWTWTWTTTTTAKATTGGTTGCACTCCTTTTTGCACTATKTTTTTCAATGATCTCACAAWATTTATTGCARGATTARTGCTAACCTTTTACAGGTTTGAAGAYGATCAACTCTCATGCAGAAGTGATTTTCAAGAATCACATAAACGTTTCAGAGAAACATATTTCTTCAAAATCTTGAAGGAGTTRAGATTTGCTTCRCACATGTCATACCATTTGTCRTCATAAGAAGCCTTTCAGAAAACCAATTATGCCATGACATGATCACTTACACTTCTCCTTCCAATTTTGTTCATCCTCCATGTATTGACGTCCACCTTTCATTGCCTTATCCATCATGAATTCACACATGCCTACCTTTCTGAGTCTCATACAATTTTCCCCATTTTYAGTTCATGTMTTTTCCTTACAAATAAAACCATTCAGTTCCCTTTCCATGACTACATTGCCTTGTTTTCCCTCTTATAAAAATTGCTTGACCGTAAGATCTTTTCATCTATAGTCCTACCAATCATTTTTTACAACTCGCGTTGACTGATGTGGGATTCCTTAAGGGCCACCTTTCAACAAGTATTGACCCATCGACCTCAACACCTTATCTGGGATAGAGACTATATTCCTTATGAGTAACTTGAGGCTTGCATGCCTTAATGGAAAGTTCTCTCACTGAAAATCATGGGAATACATCAATGTCCCTTGATTGTTAGATCTTGCAACTGGCTCGACATCAGTTCATTCATTCACACTTCACAATATGTACTTATGTACCTTGGCACTCATTGACATCAATGATGAGTTTGCCTCGCATTGGTTAACGACATTCATCAATGGTCGATAATCCAATGACTTCTTTTCATGCTTGACATTGACACATTCATTCACATGACTATAATTGTACCATCAGGTTTAGCAATGGGTGAAGACAATACACTTTTCCATGACTCCATCAACAGTTGCAACAGTATTTTTCCAGCCATATGAGAGTACCACAGTTCCACTTTCAGACTTCATCTTTTGATTCATACAACCAATCATCAATTTAGATTTCTTCACTTCACATTCCATGCGTAGCAGTCACATTTTTCATGATCTAGCAACAGCTACACTCTTATTGAATAGTTCATCTACTTCTTGGGTAAGTGGAAGTTTGTTGTTTTCTAAACTTTAATCATGTGATTCCTTACATGCTAGAATGAATGCATTGGAAAATTCTCTTACCATGTTTCATTGTCTTTTTCCTTTTCGTACACATAACACATCTTTAGTTCGGGGGGGTATTCATTACCATTTGATTCCATATTCCATATGTCATCTCACTTACCATTGATCAACATGTCTCTTCCAAACTACACCTTGTTATACCTTGATTCCAAATATTGCTCTATTTTGGCATGATTCATAACATGAAGAAAAGGTTTTATAATGTACATTGATGGTTCATCATTTTCAATGCCTATATGCTTTCAACTCTTATGTATTGCAGCAAAAACACAAGTAATGTTGTTAACACAAGAACCAACATCTGTTATATTCATGGTTGTCACACAAGAACCAACCATAAGGAAAACGTTGTCACTCATGCATTGCCAATCATGGAATGATTTCACTAAGAAGCCGCAAGTCCCACAGAATAACCATGCAAGGTTGCATGAGGACATGCAACCAGATCAGTTGGAGGGGGGGGGGGGATTTTCATCCTCTTTATTGTTCAAAAAATAATATATAATCATGCAAATCCAAAATTGACAAGAAAAGTTTTTATGCAAGGTTGCATGGGGACATGCAACAAGTTTAGTGGGGGGGAAATGTTGAGTCTCAAAATTGTCGTATTTTCATCCTCTTTTCTTTCACCATTCTTTACATTTATCCATATTCAACCACTCCATAAACCATTCATTAATACCATTTTCATAATTAAATATGGGTTTAGCCTTATTATTTTCCAAATCATTTATTTTATTATTAAAAGATAATTTGTGATTAAATATTAGAAAATTGACATGTTTTTCATATATATCTCAAAGATTTGTGTGAACTTTGTAATGTAGGGATATTTGAAGCTTTCAACCAAGGCGTATTCAAAAGTTTCTCAAATGTTTTCTCCATATTTTCACAATTTGAAGGAGATAATTCAAGCTAATTTCGAGGAGGAATATCATGAGATAATTTGTGTAATTATAGAAAATTGGTTGAGAGAAAAGTGGAGAGGATTTGAAGGGATAAGTATTTTGTAATTATAGAAAATTGGTTGAGAGAAAAGTGGAGAAGATAAGTATTTTGTAATTATAAAAAATTGGTCGAGAGAAAAGTGGAATTGTATTTATGAGTTGCTTATCTTCTTTCCAAGTAATCATGTATAAATTGCTTCAATTTTTGACTTGGGATCCCCATTTGCTAAAAAAATTTGTTTGATTTTTACTTAAAATTTCCAATTTTTGTTTTTAAACTAGAGATACAACAAATAAAAAATAAATAATAATAAAAATAAAAATAAAACTTGAAAAATTACAATTGTGTTTTTTTAATGTAAAATAAAAATTTCAGGCTCAGACTGTCAAGCTTGCACCCATGCCCAAACCTCCAACATAATTAAAACATGAAGTTCTGGAGTTAAAAGGTTCCCATTCATTCACAGCTCCAATAGAATGGTTTTCCATTGGTTTACTGAACTTTCAGAGGGCTGTAGTGACTGAGTTATCTTCTTCAACAAACACCCCACATAGAAACATCTTGAAAACAAGATAAATAACTATGTGCTCCTGTGTTTATGTCTTCAAGAAACCAGTTTCATCAGCATTTTGATTTGATTGAGAGGGTGAAGTTTCAAGCTTGAGCCAGCAAATGAAAGTATCAAAATCCCTCTCCCTTAATGATCGAGCCTGCTTTCGATCCCCTTGGTTGAGCGACTTGTATCTCGCTTTAGACTTTCAAAAAGATTCTGATCAAGCTTATGCTTTTCTTGATTGTGGTCCACCAAGTTATTCCTTTTGAGATAGTTATCCATATTAGGACCTTCGTGATCGAGATATAGAAGCATACCCAATAGCATAGGTGATTGTTTCAACTTTCGGTACATAATCCTAGACAGATCCATCCAYTGAAGMAAGGACARTTTAAGCACCARCCTTTATATAGTTTATAGATCCCATATAGACCACCAGAGGACCCAGTAATGTAAGCTTTCTTTGAGCATATATGATGGTCTCTTTCAAAAGTACGTTTCATCCTTACTTTCCATGTAAGGAAAGTCCTATCATATTGATTCCTTTATGTTGCTTCATGGCTGTATTAAGAACTTAAATTAAATGAGACTCTATCGTTTACTTCGAGTGCAAATGTGAGGACTCTTATACAGAGACTGTTTCCAAAGAAGACAGAGGAATAAAAATGTTGCGAAATCATATATTTTCCTTTGCATTCGAATTTTCATTTACAGGTGCTGCCATTGCGCGCTTCGTATGGAAGGATTTGTGGTCTAGCCATGTGGTTGTTTAATTGCATACACAAGACTATTATGATGCCCTATAAAGATGCACTGGTCTGGGCTGGGGTTTGTTCTGATCCTGTATAAAACACTACGTCTTGGCCTGCTCGCTTGGGAAATCTGTTGGAATGTGACAACCAATTAACCAATTTAGGTTAAGGTGGTTCATGATTGTTTCAACAATATTCTATTTTTGGATTTAGTTACAAGTATTCAGCTATTACAGGAGGCAACATTAATTGAATCAGTTTCATGTAACTGAAGGAGAGGTTGTTTAAATATGTGTGCATCATATGCATTTAGATGAGCAAGGGGCTTTGAGCCCTCTCCGGGGCTGCTGGTTTCCTATGGCTGGTTGTAATCTCCTGTTCATTAATATAATGATTCTTCCATTGTCCCATGGATGTTTCCCTCACTCTGAGGGTTTTACCACGTAAACACTGTGTCTATGTGTGTTTCAGATCTGTGCATATTTATTTGTTTCTCTGTTTGATCTCTGCGGGTGTTTCAAGCCCAACAAGTGGTATCAGAGAGATTGAGTTGAGATCATTGGGTGAAGCAAGTGTTGAAGGATATATTGTAGTAGAGAGGATGTGCAGATAACCAAAGTGAAGACAGGAAGGATATGTGTGCAAAGATCGGGCTACGTAGAGGTCATGCAAGGGCAGCGATGGTGAGCAACAGGAGAAGCGCTTGCATGGAGGAAGTGCATCTATGAAGAAAGGAAGTTTGCAGCTACATGGACAGGTCGATGTGGCATCGTCGTACTAAGCCAGTCACAGATCTGAGCACAAATTGGAGAATGTTAGGCAAGTTATGAACATGTGGGAATTCGTAGAGGAGAAGGGCGGCTGACAGGTTGCAAAGAGGACCCTGAAGCATATACATGGTCACATTTTGAAGAGGTTACTGGGCCGCGGTGAACAAAGAGGACTCATGTCATTTTTCATGGATCGGTATCTGTTGTTTCAGAGTTCGATTCCCAAGATGCCCTTTTTCGTAGAGGAGATCCAGTGGAAGATCTCTCCCACAAACCTTGTGGATATGATATGGAGGTCACCACTGTGTAAAGGTACATTTTCTTGTGGAGATCATGTGTTTTGGTGGAGGTCTCTATAGTGTAAAAGGAGCACCAGATCGTGAAGGCGAAAGACCCTTGTCTGCGCTGAGAAAGGTTGAAGGTATCGTTGTCTGAGAGAGGAGAGTCGTTGGGTGCTGGAATCGACGCGTTTTGGTGCAAACAACACCTCCCTGATTGTATTCTTGAAGAGGCCACATGCTGCTGCTTGTTCATCCACATATGGTAGCCGTAGAATGGATCTAGTCAGATCTCGTCTTTCTGGAGAGGAGAAGTGTTCACTCGCCATTTGAGGGAACAATCCAAGCCATGGACATTCTAGTGTTGAAGAAGAATGGTGTTGTTGGTCAATATGGGGTCGGGTATCGATTTGGATATGATGAAGGATTCATTGAATGTCGTGGAGATGTACTGGATCTGGTGGTCACTGCTCGATCTGGTGTAGGCCACAGATGAGAGAAATCTGTTGGATTTCGTC
>JZKD02S2013184.1:0-18091 GCA_000966675.3 Picea glauca
ATAGTGATTTAAATAAAATAATTATATATTTATATTAATAATGATTTAAATATAATAACTAAAATAAATAGTAAGGTGTTTTTCAAAGAATAAAAACTATACATACATGCACAAAATGAGAGATTACCCCGCCAGGGCTGCAGAATCCCTGAAGCTAGGTTCATCTAGAAGAGATGTGCCAGGGCTGTGTTGATGAACCCGAGGCTATTGCCAACCTCTCATCTTCTCTCTGCGATGGGCAAGATTCTGTTCCTTCTGCTCCTCCTCCACATTAAGAAAAACAAATCTTGTGTCAGGCACGTACCCAGCAGCCTTCATCTCCCTCAACAATGTCTCCAACTTGGCATAAATTTTATGTGTTTGTGGGTGCGACCTGTCGTCTGCAAAGAAAGAATGCACCTGTTTATTCACCTCAATCCAACTGCGTCCAGGCATCTTTTTGATCATCTTGTCTTTCATCATTCTCCGAACATTTTCAGTGTCCTCCCACATACCAGCTGCAGCATAGCTGTTTGACAGCACCACATAGGCTGTGGCATTATCAGGGTCCAGCTTGAAAAGCTGCTCTGCTGCCCATTTTCCCAGCTCTGTATTATTGTGAATTCTACACGCGCCAAGCAAACAACCCCACACAGTAGCATCAGGTTCTATGGGCATTTTGTTGATGAAGTCTCGTGCCTCATCTAGGAGGCCTGCACGCCCAAAAAGGTCAACCATGCAGCCATAGTGCTCCATTGCAGGTGTGATGTTATAGCATTCACTCATGCTGTTGAAGTATTGTTGGCCCTTGTCCACTAAACCTGCATGGCAGCAGGCAATCAAAACACAGAGCAAGGTAACACTGTTAAACCTGATGCCAAAATGTCGCATCAGTTCAAAAAGCTCAAGGGCTTCGGCTACACGGCCATGCATAGCATACCCTCCAATCATGGTTGTCCAGGAGACAACGTTTCTCTCAGGCATTTTGTCAAACAGATGGCGTGCTTTTTCTATATCCCCACATTTTGCATACATATCCATGAGAACATTTCCCATAAAAGCACTGGATTCAAACCCATTTCTGCGTATCTCTTCGTGGATTTCCATACCCTGTTGCAGAGCTGCCATGTTGGCACAGGCAATAAGAACACTGGCAAATGCCCGTATGTCCGGTTTCACACCCGCGCGTTGCATTGCATGAAAAGTCTTCAGGGCCTCCTCACTGTGCCCATTCTGTGCATATCCTGAGATCATTGCAGTCCAGGAAACAACATTTGGTTTAGGCATTTTTCGAAAAAGCTTCTGGGCTTCATCCACAAACCCATTCTGCACATAGCCTGTAATTATCGCATTCCACGAAACCAAATCTCGCTTGGGCATTGCCTGGAAGAGCTTGAAAGCTTCATCAACAAGTCCTTTCTGTCCATACGCAGCAATCATGATGTTCCACGAGACGCTGCCTCGTTTAGACATTTTGTCAAACAATTCTCGAGCCTTGACTATACTCCCACATTTTGCATACAAATCCACAAGCGCACTCTCTACAAAACCATCAATCTGGCACTGGCTTCTAACTATTTCTTGGTGAATCTCGATGCCCTGTTCCAGAACTCCCAACTTGGCACAAGCCGAGAGAACGCTGGCATAAGTGAAGCGGTCAGGCCGGAGATTCGATCGCCGCATCCCGTAAAAAAGCTTCAATGCCTCTTCTACAGGCCCGTGGCGAGAATAAGCTGTGATTATCGTATTCCAAGAGCAGCTATCTCGGTGAAGCATTTCGTCAAACAATTTTCGTGCATCTGCCAAGCAACCCCACTTGGCATACATGTTAATAAGGGTGTTGGTCAGAATTATGTTTGGCACGATTCCTTTCTTATTCATGTGGGCATGGATTGATTTACCTTCACAGAAAGCTTTCTTCTTAATACACTCCTGCAAGAGACAGATATATGTAAAACAGTCAGGAGGGTGCTCCATGTCATGAAAAATCCGCAGAGCCTCCTTAAATTGGCCCTGATTACACAGTTTTCTCACGATCTCGGGAACGCCATTAAAAGCACTGCCTCCTCTTCTGACAGCGCGACTGTTTTGGTTAGTGGCTCCTCCTTGAAGCTGAAGTGATGGCAATGGCCTCGCCCTGCTCTTGCCTGTGTCGTCTGATTGAAAATCAAGCGAAGCGAATGGAAATGGATGCGTTATAGCCATAGCCAGGGCCATTACGATGACTGTCCTTCCGATGCTTCTTACATGGCTACGCGCCCCAAAATAAGAAAATGGACAGGATATGTTTTTTCTTTTTTTAATTTTAAAACTTTCCTATCTTTATCGTATATTCAACATTATTTTTAACTTTATATAAAATAATAATAATAATTTATTTTTAATGATCCACTCAACGATTTTACTAGTAAAGTATATATACTCAAATAATAATAATAATTTATTTTTAATGATCCACCCAACGATTTTACTAGTAAAGTATATATACTCTACTTCTATGGATTTGAACTTGTGACTTTTTAGAAGGAAAGACATGTTCTTAACTATTAGGCTCACTCAAGTTATATTAATCCATTTTTAAGGTCATAGTCAAGCCAGACACCAAATTGGTATATGAATGACTGGTGAAATCTACAGAGGTATACATACCCTACTCCGTATGGATTTGAACTTGTAACATTTTAAGAGAAAACACATATTCTTAATCTCATATATATATTTATATTGGATGATAATAGTGTATAATTTTTTTTAATTAAAAAAAAAATTAAATGATTATAAAATTAGTTAATAAATATATAATTTTAATTTTTTAATAAATTTATTTTTTTACTAAATAATATTTTATCAATATATATTTTCAAATTTTAATAATTTAGATTATTTTAAAAGAATTAAAATGGACAAACTCAACTTTATCAAATTTGACAGGAAGAATTTGGATAAAAAGATAATTGAGTTTGTTCACATTTTAATTTACTCAAAATGAAGTGGCCACAAACATGAATTATAAACTTGCTAACACAATCAAATCCACATGCTTAGATGGGAAATTCATATATGTTTTATGAACCTTTATGAGAATGCACATTTTTTTTCTATGTTGTGGATTCATGTTGGTTATTTAGTTGCATGTTAAGTGGGCTTAAACAATGATTTGTTCTTTGAAGGATATTCAACAAATCCAAATGTTATAATGGACAACTTGCCAAGGCAATAGCTCTTGGAATATATAATAACATTAAGGGGGTGAATCAGTGTTAATCAAATTTTAGAACTTTTTCCATTTTCCACTTTAATTAGTAATCAATCTTAAAAAATGCAGAAAATTAACCATATCAACAGAGATCAACATAAAACCATAGTACACAGATATTAACGTGGAAACCTAATTGGGAGAAACCACAAAACTTTCTTGATAAGATCTTGTAGGCACCAACCTACTGTTATAATGTTTGTTGGCACCAACTTGCTGGAGATACCAATCTCCTTGACTGAGCACCAATTCAACAATAAGGTTTGCAACCACCAACCTATAGGAGACACCAATCCTCTTGACTAAGCACCAACTCAATTGTAATGTTTGCAGGCACCAACCTGCAGGGGGCACCAATCCCCTTCCTTGCACCACCCTGTCACCCTACAATATGCTTATGATGTATCTACCTTGATGTCTTATGGCCTCAGAACCTCAACTCTTCTCTTCACATTATCCAATCCCCCCATGTCCTAATCTATTTCTTAAGAAGGTTACCTTTCCTTCACTCTGGTATCCTCGGACCTGTGAGCATGAAGGCTCCTCGCACTTGCTCCTTCATGGCCTTGGTTCTGCAAACTCAGAACCCCTTGAGCTCCATTACCTCGTTTGGATTCTTCCATTTCTTCACATACTCGCACCCGCACCCCAAGAGCCTCAGAATCACAGTGCTCCTATACTCACTCCATCCTTCACACCTCCCCTTCTTGGATTTGATCATCGATATTTAAACACTCCATCCTCCCACGGATTTGTCCACATGTGAATTATGATGGGGTTGACCCCAACTTCCTTTGCTTCTTCCTCAAAACGGGCTCCAAAGATACTTCTCAAAAGTTGGAAAAAACCCTCTTAGTTTCGTGCGCAATCTGCTCACGGGATTCTACACTTAGCAACCATCAGATCTCTATGATTAATCCTCAACCGTCGATTTGATCTTCTTCATATTGGTTCCATCAGGATGCCGAAACACTCAACACCATCATGACACTCAACAATTGTCTGATCATCTCTCTATTTGATCTCGTCTGTTGATTGTTCACAACCCAACAAAACACATAACATAAGCCTCCTCACTCAGTATTTGTTCAATCAATCCTTGAAACAATCAATGTCGTCGATCTGCGATCGCGTTCATCAGGACAATCGAGATGCCTATCGGGCTACCGGGCCACCACCCCCCCAGGTCATAGATCAACAGCGGGGGTAGGTCCTCCAATGGATCTACGGTCTAGATTATTTCTTGGAGCTCCTCTTCATCAGGGTGCATTATGTGACCATCGCTCCCCCTGGAACCATGCCTATGTGCTCTTTCTCCAAGCATTTACCTTTGCATCTAATAAATCTCTCCCCCTTTGTCATCAATGGAAAAGGTATCTTTCCATCCGGGGTTGCTCCCCCTAACTGAACTCTTCCTAAAACTGATCTCCCAACCTGAACTGTCCTCTTTATGGTGCTTCTTCGTGTAAATCTAAGACATATAAGATAAGCATTCAAAAGCATTCATTTTGGAGTAGAAATTACTCCGAGTCTCTGGAGAAGATACTCAAAAACTTCCCATGGAAGTGGTTTTGTAAAGATGTCAACCACTTGTTCTTTTGTGCCCACATATTCAACTTTGATGTTCTTCTTTGCAACATGTTCCCGTAGAAAGTGATACTTTATTGGAATCATGAATCACTTCGACCATCTTACTCTGACCGCCCATGCTCTGACGTGTTTTACAATCCTTAGAAATTTTAATCAATGGTTTTGATCCTATCGGCACCTCAAGTTAACTGGAGGTTAACACTTGTTGCTCATGAGATGGTCAAGTGGGACCATGATGGATCTACGTCTAAGATTGCATCTCACCTGCATGTCGACTTGCGGTCTAGATTTCTCCCTGGAGCTCCTTCGTTAGAGTACCTCTGTTATAGGTAACACAATCTACTATGACCAGAGCCTCTCCAATGAACGACATAGATCTACTCGCTACCCAGATCAACGACTGACCAGATTTAAACTCATTTGGGCCCGGACTCAATTCACCCACGAACCAAACGTTGACAAGTGTCACTCCTCAGGACACGCTAGTTGTCACGCTGGCATCTTCGTCACCTTGTCTACCAGGTTGTCACAATGTGTCACCCTTTCTCCATGAAATGGATCATCATGGATCCAGTGGATGAGGTAATTCCTTTGATGAATCTACGATCCTCAAACCTTCTCATCGTTGGACTTCGTTCTCAAGTCTTCCTTCCGACAAACCCAGAACTAGCATCAACAGTCCAGATTCCTCGTTCTTCAGTCCTTCGATAGATCAACGGTTCTTGTTGACTCAAAGATTCTCTCGTCGGGCTGTCATCACCTGGACATGCGTCAATCCAACGCTAAGCCATTTTTCCACACCACCGAGTGCTAAATCCTTCACAGGACCACGGACCGAAATCACTAGCTAACGTATCAAAGTATCAGAGAATAGGGTATCAAAGTTAAGTGCTCTGATGAATCGAAGTTAAACACTTTGATGGGATCGGGTCCGATAGAACTGGAAGCTTCGTTGGAGTATCAGTTCCCAAGAGTTTCGGGGTCGGACATAACCAGAGACTTTTGATATGGTGATTCTGAAATAGTGAGGTTCAGATTGGCAATTCCCCTCAACCATTGATTCCTCCTTTCTGTTAAGTTATGAGCTTCCTCTACATCGTTGATTTTCTTCAAACATGTGCACCCCGGACTTTACGTCTAGATCGTTGATCTTGTTGAATGATCAACGCTCAATGGCTCACATTTTCTCTGTGATTACTTGAGGATGGTTTGTCTCCCCCTGTCTGTCACAATCTTTGACATCAATGACAACATGATCCAACAATCCCCCCCTATGTCATTGATGGAAACACATACTTAAACTCCCCCTGTCTCTGGTAAGTCTCCCTTTATCTTTGTACTCTCCCCCTTTGACATCAATGGAAAAAGGGATATAGTTACTCTCTTGCACTATTCTCTTCATTTTTTGCTTTGTCACCAACAACCTTCCTTTCCTTCCGCTACTCCCCTGAACTTGTGCTTCTCCATGAAGCTCTATGAAGTAATTCCCCTTGTGAATGTGCTTGTTTTTGAGTTATTGTACCACTTCCTTATTTATGTACTTTCCCCCTAAGCTTTTGTTTTTGCTGAGCTCTCAACAACTTTCAACTAAAGCTAACATACCTTAATTAGAGATGGGAATGACTCTCATCTTCTGTCTGAGATACTCAAATGTATCTCTAGGCAATGGTTTTGTAAATAAATCTGCAATTTGTTCCTTTGTTGGTACGTATTCCAACTTTAGAAATTGGTTTTCAACTTGTTCTCTCAAAAAATGGTACTTGATAGGTATATGTTTTGTTTTTGAATGCATGATAGGGCTCTTAGAAATGCTTATCGCACTGGTGTTGTCACATAGTATATAGATCGGTTGTTTGTAATCAATCTGAATGTCTTCTAAGGTCTACTTCATCCAAAGAATGTGTGTGCAACAGGTTGTTGATGTTGCAATTTATTGAACTTCTGCAGTTGACAGAGAAATTGATGATTGTTTTTTCTCAGCTAGGAAACTAGGCAATTTCCTACAAAGAATGCACCTCCACTTGTTCTTTTTCGATCGTCTACACATCCTGCCCAATTAGCATTAGTGTATGCTTTCAAGGTAAAATATTCAACTTTTGGATACCATAGTCCATGGTCCAAGGTATTCANGGGAAGAAGTTTTGTTTTGAAGGGTGGGTGTATGTAATGCCACCTTTTGAATTCGATAGCGAGAATTACTTAAGGCCTAATCATCTTTATTTCCTATTCACTGTGAAATTATTAATGATACACTGAACTTTTAAGACATATGAACCTATGTGAAAGTCAATTCTATGAATGTTTAATGTTATTTGAATTATGATGGATATTATGCAATTTATTTCTAACTTGAAAATTTTGACATTTAAAGTTGTTGGTACGTGGATACCAGATTGAGGTTATGGTTAAATGCATTTACATGATGATAATGCATAGATATGTATGAGTTTGTTTTATAGACTAATCTGCTGGTCAATGGGCTATGAAATAGCCAAAGGATAATGATAATAAAAAGTGATGTCGTGAACACCGACCAAGAAACAATATGGTATGAAATTATGTTGGTTCGAATGCATTGCTATGATATATAGACCAATGCAGGTTTTTCAGGTGGTGAGACTGACTAAAATTGAATATACGATGACAAAATTTTCAGCAACACAGTGCCACTGTATATTCCATGGTAGGGTGTGGACCCTAGTCCTATTAGGAGGGGTGGAGGCATTTCCCACCATGTATCCTCTGAAACCTGGATTCATGGGAGGATGGTGTTAGCTCACGCTCCCCTAGACGTGTGATGATGACTGGTAGTTGCATGTTGGGGAAGCTTGGTCAATAGGGTTGACACTTCCACTTACGGGCTCTATTTGGAATTAGGTCAATATAGTTGACACTCCAAGATAGTCCAATAGAGGAAGGATAGGGATGGAAGATGGAATTAAGTTAGGGAGGAAGAATGAATAGAAGTAGTTGAGAGTGTGTGGGGATTTCGTCTTATAGAAGTTCTTGATTCCCTCTTTTAAAAAAAATATATATATGTATGTTATATTTACTTAACTAAACTACAATTATCTAAGTAAATGTTGTTTGTGCTAAATAATTGTAATTGAGGAATTTCGTGAACATTTTAAATAGTTTACTATCTTTTATGAAATGAATGGTCTCGTTGATTGGATTGGATGCATACAAGAATTACTTTAGGTGTGATAATTAATTTTATTAGTACATGTACGAGTCTTTTGTGTGCTAGCTACACATGTATGCCTTACACATGAACACTAGTATGTATAAGTGTTTTAAATTGATGATGTTGATTATTTTTGCATATGTATGAATCGTGTGTCGTTACCCTTGTATTGTAAATAACTTTGGGACGAAGTTTCTTGAAGGGTGGGTGTATGTAACAACCCAAATTGATTAATTTTATAATAGTTTTTAATTTAAATTTAATTAATTATTAAAATATATTAATGAGTCTTTATTATTTTATTATTAAAAGGTGGGTGAAGTAATTAATGGGGGGATAAGGCTGATGGGGAATTAATGGGGGGATAAGGTTGTTGAGGTTGTTGGGAATTAATGGGGGGATAAGGTTGTTGGGAATTAATGAAGGGGAATTGAGAGAGGAGGATAAGGAAGAAAGGGAGGACTTGGAAGAGGGATCTTATTTTTCTGTTAGAGGATTTTTGAATTGATGAAAGGGAGAGGAGGAGGAGGAAATTGGAGGAATTGTTTTGGGGAGCTCTCACAGGGCACTATTGTTGCTAGGAATTTTGGGCTCGGGGGCCAGGAAACCGCAAGGATTCCTGTAGCTAGGGAGCCAGAGAGGTTGTTCCTAGTTGGCTGGGAGGTTAACATTCAGTCTGGGCAAGAACAAGAACAAGATCAGATAGAAAGGGAACTAGATAAACAAACCTGCAGGTGGAGGCATGTATTATGTTGTGGTTATCGTTATTCTATTGTTGTTGTTGTTGATATTATTTTGTTGTTATCATTATTATGTTGTTATTGTTTATTCTTGGTTTATTCCAAGTATAAGAAAATCATTAAAAGAAATTCTAAACTAAATTTTAGAAAAAAAATTAATTAGTTTGTGTCCTAAAAATAACCAGGCTCTACAGAGGCTCTACACTTCCTCTAAATTTCCATTTAGGAATGTCAATTTAACATCCATTTGATTAATCTTAAAGTTCTTGTAGCAATCAAAAGCCATAAACATTCTAATTGCTTCCAATCTTGCTACAAGAGAAAAGGTTTCATCAAAATCGACTCCTTCAATTTGAGCATATCCCTTGCATACCAATCTGGCTTTGTTTCTCACTACCTGACCATTTTCATTGTGTTTATTTCTGAAACCCCATTTAGTGTCTATTACATTTTTATCCTTGGGTCTAGGAACAAGATCTTAGGTTTGGTTTTTACCAATTTGATCCAATTCATCATTAATGGTGTTGACCCAATGTTTATCATGGTTGGTTTCTTCAAAGTTGTGAGACTTTATTATAGATAGTAAAGAAAAGTTTACTTGATTGTTTATTCTTCTCCTTGTTTGAGGTCCTCAACTCATATTTCCAAGAATCTGGCTTTCGAGATGATTCTTTTGTACATACCTTGAAGGAGTTTTTGTGTCCTATCTTTTTTATTCATCTTCCTCTTGTGTTTGTTGATCCTTCTTTTATTATTGTTCTTCATCTAATTCTTCCTCATTTTTGTGTTCCTCTTCATGTTGTTCTTCTTGCTTAATTCCATCTTCCTCTTTGTATTTTGCTTCTTTTGAAATCTGGTTTGTAAAATCTGATTTTTCATCATCCACTTTCACATTGTACTAATTACTATATTTTTCAACCTTAGATTGTATCATCTATAGGCTTTACTATCAGGTGAGTAGCCAAGAAAAATTTCTTCATCTATTCTCGAATCAAATTTACCCATATTCTCTTCACTTCTTTTTATGTAACATTTACTCCCAAAAAAATTGAGATAGTTGATTGTTGCAGGTCTACCTTTCCACAGTTCATATGGTGTTTTATCATGGTTTGTTATAAGAAAAACATATGTTTAGAATATGCACATCCATATGTACTACTTATTTCCAAAATACATCCGATAGTTTGGAATCATTTAACATAGTTCTTGACATTTCTTGCACGATCCTGTTTTTTCTTTCTGCCACACCATTTTGGTGTGGTGTTCTGGCTGCTAAAAATTGTCTTTTGATTCCATGCATATCACAGAATTTCTCAAATTCATTTGAGTTAAACTCACCTCCATTATCTAATCATAAGCACTTGATCTTGAGATCAGTTTCATTTTCTACCAGTTCTTTGAACACCTTAAATTTATCAATTTCCTCTAATTTCTTCTTTAGAAAAGGAACCCATGTCATTCTAGTGTAGTCATCTATAAGTAGCATAAAGTAGTGCTCACCTTGCAAGATTTTAGCTTTGATTGGTCCACAAAGATCAATATGAATGAGCTGCAAACGATTTGAAGTTGAATGCTCCTTTGTTTTAAACGAGACTTTGGTCTGCTTTCCGTGTTGGCAATGTTTGCAAATGGGATTTGAGTGTTTTAAAATTATGGGCAGATCCCTTACAGCCTCCTTCTTGCTGATTTTTACCAAATTGTCAAAGTTGTGTGTCCCATTCTTTTGTTCCATGGCCAACTTTGATCTATTTGTTCCATGCAACATTTCTCTCCTTTTACTTCATTTAAAATGTATATGTTATTAGGAGTCTTGAGTGTTGTAGCAACCAGTCTACCAATTTTTTCACTTCTTATTTCACACTTGCGAGAGTCAAAAGCAAGAGTGTGTCCTTGGTCACACATTTGACTGACACTGAGAAGGTTGTGTTTCATGTCTTCAACTAGCGATACATTTATTGCCTTGGCCTTCTCACTTCCAAGATTGATTGTTCATTTTCCAATTATTTTGGTAGAATTGTCATTTCCAAACATGACATTCTCTTATTTTGTCTTGTTGAGAGTTAAAAACATGCTCTAATCTTTTGTCATGTGTTTGGAACATCCACTATCAATATATCATTGGCTTGTGTTGCTTTAAGCATCTAAGGCTAGATTGTTTTCTTCCCCCTTTTGTTGATCTGGTTTTTTCTTCCATATTCTTGCATTTTCTTCCTCATGTTTAGTAGAAGATTTCTCTCTTATGTTCTGTTACGTGAATTCCAACCTTCTTCTGCACTCATGAGATTTGTGGTCGAAGTTGTTACACTTGTAACATTCAACATTGAAGTTCATAAGTGGTGTATAAGTATTATAATTTCTGTCTACAAACTCTTGAGTTGTTTTGTTGCTTGTATAGTCATTTCCGGTAGCCTTGTACACATCTCTACTTTTCAAATAATTATATCTTGTATTTTCCCTATAGTTGATGGCTTTATGTCGAAAGTTATGACAAGAAAAATAGTTACCAAGAAACAAATTTTGATACTTTTTTGTAGGGGGTCTTCTTGGAGGAGCATTTCTTTTTGCAAACCTTTGAGATGTTTTGTTTCTCATATCATCCTGGGAAACAATATTGGTGGTGGGAAGTCTTTTGGATGGGATACCTATTTCAAATTCAACTATGTTATGAAAAGAAGTGATCTTCTGCATATTTTCCCTTCTCTATTTGTTATCTTCTTTGATTTCTATAGTGTTTCCACTATGATTTGAACTCTTAAGCATATTTGCATAGCTTTGAGTCTTATCCCCTCTTTTTGGTATTTCAGAATCAACATTTTATGGTTGTCATCATAGCCAAGACCACTTATGTCAATAGGTGACCTTTGGACATTTAAAATGTCTTCTAGGACTGTTGAACTTTTTTCAAACTCCATATTTGTGTTCAACTGTGCAACTGTCTTATCCAACTCCTTTCTTAAGCAAACAATTTCAAGTTCTCTTTTATGAAAGATATCCTCCATTTCTTGGAGTTTATTTGCTAAGATTTCTTCAGTTCTTTTTTCTTCCTCTAATTGTATTTTTAGACCAATAATCTCAATTTCACCATTTGGTTCATGATGTTTTCCTTTTGCTTTATTTAACTATTCCTTGAGAAACTCATTTTTCTTTCTATTTTTTTTTCAGTTCACTTAGAGCACATATTAGTTCTCCTTGAAGATTAACCTCTCCTTCCTCATCAAGATCTTCATGTTTTGAGGTTTCATCATCAGAGAATTCATTGATGGCCATGAATAAAACATCTTTTGAGTTGCTGTCTTCTTCATCAGAGGCGGTGCCTTCATAATTGGAATACATTTTTTTAATTTTTCCTATAATTCTTCCTTTTCTCTTCATTTTTGTCACTTATATAGTGATCTTTGGTTTTCTTAAAGTTAGAGACCCTTTTGCAAGGACACTTAGTACAAAAATTTCTTACTTTACCACAATCAAAGCACTTGAAAGGGAGCTTGCCTTTGTATTTTACAGTTCCTTTCTTGAGCTTCCTAACGAATTTTGCTTCCTTTGCATCTGATTCTTCTTCAGAGGAGTCATATGTTTGATTTCCTTTTGTCCCTTTTGATGCTTTGAATGATGCCTCATGCTTTGATGGATTTTCCTGCACAGTTCTCATTTCATAAGCTGTTAGGATTCTATGTAGTTCATCCATTGTTAGACTATATCAATCCTTCATTTCTTTAATGGAAGATATCTTGAGGTCAAATATTGACGGGAGTGTCATGAGAACCTTTTGTACAACAAAATTTTCAATAATGGTTTCACCCAGTCCTTGGATGGTGTTAACAATCTCATCCACACAAAGAAAGTAGGTTTATATATCTTCCTCTTCTTTCATATTAAGATTTTCAAATCATCCCCTATGAGTTTGTAGTTTTTCCTTCTTGACTTTCTCATTCCCTTCATATGTGTTATGTAACTTGTCACAAATTTCCTTTGTTGATTTACAATGCATGACTTTAGTATATTATGATCTTGTTAATCCTTTCAAAATGGAATTCATGGATTTGGAGTTATTTTTACTAAGCTTATGAGCACCTACATCATAGAATTCACTTATAGGGGTAGTGTAGCCATATTTGATTGACTTCCAGACACCATATCCCAATGACTACAAATATATTCTCATTTTGATGCTCCAGAAATCATAATCTGCTCCATCAAATAATGGAGAGTTGTTTTTGAAAGTTCTTTCTTAGTTTTCCATGCATTCCATAAGGATCTACCTTCCAATAGTTAGATTGTTTCTGAAGGAACCCACTCTAATACCAATTGTTGGAATATACACTAATACTGAGAGGTGGGGTGAATCAGTATTAACCAAATTTAAGAACTTTTTCCCTTTACCACCTTAATCTATAATCAATCTTAATCAATGTAGAAAATTAATCATATCAACAGACATCAACATAAAACCATAGTAAACAGATATCAACATGGAAACCCAAGTGGGAGAAAACCACAAAATTTTATTTATAAGATATTGTAGGCACCAACCTATTGTTATAATGTTTGCAGGAACCAACCTGTTGTAGATTGCAATCTCCTTGACTAAGTACCAACTCAACAATAAGGTTTTCAAGCACTAACCTATAGGAGACACCAATCCCCTTGGATGACCACCAACTCAGCTTCAATGTTTGCAGGAACCAACCTGTAGGGGACACCAATCCCTTTCCTTGCACCACCCTGCCCCCCTATAATATGCTTTTGATTTATCTTCCTTGATGTTGTCTGGCCTCAGTACCTCATCTCTTCTCTTCACACTATCCAATCCTCCCACATGTTGATCTATTTCATGAGAAGGTTACCTATCCTTCACTCTAGTATCCTCGAACCTCTGAGCATCAAGGATCCTTGCACTTGCTCCCTCACTTCCTTGGTTCTGCAAACTTAGAACCCCTTRAGCTCCATTACCTCATYTGGATTCTTCCACTTCTTCACATACTCTCACCTCCAACCCAAGAGCCTCATAATCAYATGGCTCCTATACTCACTCCATCCTTCACACCTCCCCTTCTTGAATTTGATCATCGATATTTAAACACTCCATCCTCCCACAWWTTTTTCCACATACTAAGTTCGATGGGGTCRGCCCCAACTCCCTTTTCTTATTCCTCAAAACGGGCTCCAAAGATACTCCTCAAAAGTTGGCAAAAATCCTCTTGGTTTCATGTGGGATCTGCTCACATGATTCTACACTCAGCAGCCGTCGGATTGTTTTTGCTATTAATCCTCAACTGTCGATTTGATCTTCATATTGGGACCATTGGGATGTTGAAACACTCAACACCATCATGACACTTAGCAGTCATCCGATCATCTCTTTGTTTGATATTCTTTGTCGATTGTTCACAGCCCAACAAAACAAATAACATGAGCCTTGTCACTAAGTAGTTGTCAGAATAATCCTTGAAACAATCGAGGTCGTCGATCTGTGATCGTCTTCATCGAGACAATTGGGATGCGTATCGATCTACTGGGCCAGCGACCCCCCGCAGGTCATAGATCAACAACGGAGGTAGGTCCTCCGATGGATCTATGACCTAGATTATTTCTCGGATCTCCTCTTCAGCAGGGTGCATCCACTATGATGTCGTGAATCACTTTGACCAACTTAATTTGACTTCCCATGCTTCGACGTATCTGACAGTCCTTAGAAACTTTAATCAATGGTCTTGATCCTATCAGCACCTCAAGTTAACCATAGGTTAACACCTATTGCTCGTGAGATGGTCAGGTGGGACCATGAAAAATCTACGGCTAAGATTGCATCTCTCCTCCATGTTGACCTACGGTCTAGATTGCTCCTCGGAGCTCCTTTGTCGAAGTACCTCCATTGAGGGTAAAATAATCTACTACGACCAGAGCCTCTCTGATGAATGACAAAGATCTACACACTACCCAGATAAATGAATAACCAGATTTAAACTCATTAGGGCCCACACTCAATTCATCCATGAACCAAACGTTGACAAGTGTCACTCCTCGGGACACGCTAGCTTTCACCCTGTCCACCAGACTGTCACAATGTGTCACCCTTTCTCCATGAAATGGATCATCATGGATCCAATGTCTAAGGTATTTCCTTCAATGAATCTACAGTCCTCAGACCTTATCGTCATCGGAACTCCATTCTCAAGTCTTCCTTCCGACAAGCCCAGAACTAACATCAATAGTCTAGATTCTTCATTCTCCTATTCTCCAATAGATCAACTATTCATGTTGACTCAGAGCTTCTCCTCTCGGATTTTCCTCACCTGGACATGTGTCAATCCAGTGCTAATCCCTTTTTCCACACAATCGATTGCTAAATCCTTCACAAGGCCACAGACTAGAATCACTGGATAATATATCGGAATATAGAAGAATAGGGTATCAGAGTTAAGTGCTCCGATGAATCATAGTTAAACACTCTGATGGGATCGGGTCCGATAGAACTGGAATCTTCGTCGGAGTATCATTTCCCAAGGGTTTTGGGGTCGGACATAACCAGAGACTTATGATATGGTGAGTCTAAAATAGTGAGGTTTCGATCGCCAATTACCCATAACCGTTGATTCCTCCTTTCTATTAAGTTCTGAGATTCCTTTATGCCATCAATTTTATTCAAACCCGTGCAACCCAAACTTTACGTCTAGATTGTTGATCTTGTTGAATGATCAATGTTTAATGTCTCATGAATTCTCTACGATTGCTTGAGGATGGTTATTCTATCC
Organism: Picea glauca; assembly: GCA_000966675.3. Lineage (NCBI taxonomy): Eukaryota > Viridiplantae > Streptophyta > Pinopsida > Pinales > Pinaceae > Picea > Picea glauca. The sequence goes on from JZKD02S2013184.1 coordinate 15,505, forward strand.
TTGCATGTCATAGTCTTTTACATCAATGACAACATGATCCAACGATGTAACTTTGTAGTGACTAGTAGTTAAACATCTTTTTTATTATTTAAATTTGTTTGCAAAATATCACTAATGATTAATTGATGGTATTTTTTTATTTGAGGTTTTTTTAGAATACTGTAAAATAATCTTAGGTTGATGGTCTTAAATCGATACTTATTATTATGATTGATATTTTATAAAGTGATGTTGCATTGCAATTACTTTATTGGTATTAGTTTATATTGAGATCTAGTCATTGGCAAAGCTTTTGATCTATAAACCGCTCTACTTTCAAGTTGTTGAAATCCTAGTCATGTACTCCTTTTTTCTTTGTTTTTTTTCACTGGCCCTCCTAGAAATGGATTTGGTAGGGGGCCTTCCCCCTCCTCCCCCTTAATCATAGGTAGTGGCATTTCATTTGTTATTTGATTCCTTGGAGAAACCTCTACCTAAGCCTCACATGTCTCGCTTCATCAAAAAATGTGATTATATACCTAATGTAAAGCTTCTAGCCTTGATCCCTTGGAACAAAACTTTGGCCCTTTGTGGAAAAATGACTCATAGGGAAATTCACTGGAATATGGCCATCTTTGAAGACAATGGACACTTGGATTCACAAAAACTAGATGGCTCTTATCAAAGGAAAACTATCTTATTATTTTTGTTGACGAGGCTTCTATGCATTCATGTTTGATTTGAAAGAAGAAAAAAACTTAATATTTAGGAACCGACCATATTTCATGGAAACAAGAGGTATGCATCTCAACAAATGGACTTTGGATTTTGACCTAGAGAGTGATGTGCCTTCAACAATCCATGTTTAGGTAAGATTACCTCACCTTCCTCTTCATTATTGGAATGATAATTCCCCAATGGAAATTGACAACACATTGGGTAAATACATTGATAGATCTGAACTCAAATCATACATGATTTCATGTGAAAGGATACGTGTATAGGTAGATTTGAAGAAAGGATTTCCAAAAGCAATAAATCCCAGCCTCGACAACTAGGATCATTTGCAAAAACTAGATTATGAGAAACTACCATTTAAATGTAAAAGTTGTCATGAGTATGGACATTTCACTAAACACTACAAAAAGGCAATCCCGGCTCAAGCACCATCTGGAAAATAATATCAATGGAGAATGGTTAAAATAAAGTTGGATCTTAATCAAGTTGTTCCATCCTCAACTCCAGTTCAGAAAGAAAAGGTTGTGCCCTCTCCTAACAAATTTGAAATCCTATACCAATCTAAGGTAGAACCTTTTTCCATAGAGGCAAACCCTACTCAAAATATCATTACACCCATCCAACCTTTGCTTCAATAAAAAATGTTCCCCTTTCGTATACAAAAAAATCCCAAATTGAAACTTTGATTTCTTCTTCAAAAAATACGCCCCCCATAAATTCAAGAGGAGGTTGAGCCAATCTCTTAAAATTCATACATGTGGCCCAGTGGCATCCCTACATCAAAAAATATGTAGCAAATGCAAGAAGAGGACCTTGAGGAAGAGAGGTTTCCAAAGAAATAGGGAAGAAAATCATACAAGGAAAATGAGAGGAACCCACCAATAAAGAGAGGAGTATGGGTATCCAAACTTCTATTGAAAGCATATTACGAGGAGGAAATAAACACTACAAGGAAAACACCTTGTAGTGGAGGTTTTTAGTGTTACAAGATTTGGAAATTTTTTCAAAAAACCCTCCTCTACAACCTTCATTATTCAAAGTGGAGGGTTTAACGGAGGCTTCATTATTCAAAGTGGAGGGTTTAACGGAGGTTATAGCAGAGGTTTTTTCGTTGGTGCTTGTATTGTAAACCACATTGGTTCATTCTTAAGTAACATGCACTGTTGCACACACAAAATCCAAAAGCATCGGTGCTCTTAAAACTATTACACATTGGTTTTGTATTGTATGTTATATTAAGTGCTGACACTTTTCGTGTCAATGTACGGATTGGTCCGTATTTTTTTTGTATGCAACATTGATCCTCATATAAATATTATGCACCAGGTCATTCTTTTTTTTTATGACACATCGATGATCTTTTATTTAGTATGCATTGGTGCCTTGTTACCATGTGCATCGAAGGGTAGTGAAATTTCAAATATTCAAGGTGAGATGGAAACGTCATTCTTTGTTACTAAGCATCGGTGTGTATGTTATATTTAAAGGATTGGTGCATATATGATATGTAAAGAATTGGTGCACGTTGTAATCATGCACGTCATAATATTTTGAAACAATAAATATAATTAATTGTACGTTATGTCGTTTAAAGTAACTGTGTTTTTTCACAATTTTCGGCATTGGTGCTTTAATATAATTAATAGGCACCAGTGTGTATGAATCATGAAAAATCTCTGTTGTCTATTTTATGGCATGCATCGTTTAGTGATTTTAAAAGAATGCAGTGCACTGATATGTATATAGTTTAATTAAAAAAAAAAATAGCAAATTTTCAATTAATCATCTCAAAAACAAATATTTTTTATAATAATATAGTTTTTTATATTTTTGTTATTGTGTTTTGATATAATGATTGCATTAATGCATT
>JZKD02S2013184.1:35081-58243 GCA_000966675.3 Picea glauca
CTCATCATTTTTATGTATTTTTCTTTGTAAACATTTTTAATCAACATATTGTATCTGGTTGGAAAACAAACAATTCACCTTGAAGAAGAATTAAGCATTATATGGCATTGATGGTTATAAATTTTTGCAATCACAATCCAAATTAAACAATTTCATAAAACTAAAGTTAAACATTATATGACAACTCTAAATTCTAATGAGTGATACATCTCAAATTTAATTTAAAAATAGATAAATCAAAAGCGTACTCATAATACATTTTACAAATTAACAACAACAACATCAACATGATATGAAAAACATAATATACATGTGTGCTATACTATTTATAGCGCACCAATGCGGTTGAAAGTGCACCAGTGCAGTTGTTACTTAAAAATGAAAAGAGAGAGAATTTAATTAACAAATTACATATGCAAACCTCCACAATTAAAGTTTTGTGGAGGAAGTCATTTTTCAATGCCTCTCATAATTTAATGCACATACTTGATCCTCTGTCACTCCCTCAATGCTTTGCCTTGCATCTCCTCTTCTGCGGTTGCTCGACTTTCTCCAAGATACCATCCTCGTCACTCATGTATAAGCCATAATAAGTAACGTCAATTCATTTGTAAATATCATACTTGGACCTCCTCTTCTTCACCTCAGGGGGATTATCTAATATCTCTTTGATGTTAGGGAGCAATTTTGTTGCCCCGAAGTATATGTAACCGATCCCCTTGTTGGTGGCACCAGGAACATCAACTTTGTTTTCTTCCAAGTCTGTCATCTTGGCCCCTACTTTGGAATAATTAAGATCACCAAGATCTAAGATTGGAGGTTCTGAGTGCCCCTTTTTCCTGATCAACAAAAAAGGAACCCTATTATATGTCTTAATTATAATAATCTATCAACCTCAAGAATGGCCGAAGGACCATATTGTATATTTAATAGAAGTTAAGAAGCACATTTGAAAAAAAAAATGATGATCCATAAGCTTCATGAGCATGCCTTATTGTTGAATATATAAGCATTGCCTTGGCCTTTATCTACTCCTCCATGAGATCCTCACTCATGCATTTACTAATAAGCTCATGTTTCTTCTTCTCTACAACCATGCACTCGATCTATTTCTCATTAAGAAGGGGTGCATGGGAAATAAACTCTCTCTCTCTCTTTGTTGTTGGTTTCCCTTGTTTTTCTCTCCCATTTATTTTTCCACATCCTCCTCTTCCTTGAACATGATTGAATTAACAATAGCGACCTTCCCACTCTAGACCATCAACTTGGCCCCCTCTTGATAGGCTCGATTATTTGCCACTCCCTCGGTGTTCTGGCCCACATCTCCTCCTCCGCGGGTCGTTCGACTTTATCCAAGATACCGTCCTCATCATCTATGTAGCCATAATAAATGGTATCAATTTGTTTGTAAATATCATTCTTAGACTTCCTATTCCTCACCTTGGGGGGATTGTTGAATATCTCTTTGACATCGGGGAGGAATTTCCCAACCCCACTTGTACAATTGGTTTCTGGAAGATGGCATGCTACAATATTTTAGCAACCAATTGAACAAGTGGTGTTGTGAAATTCCTCCCCAATGTCAAAGAGGTATTCGATAAGTCCCTTGAGGCGAAGAAGAGAAGGTGTAGGTATGATATTTACAAGTGAATTGACGCTAGTTATCATAGCTATAGGGATGACAAGGACGATACCTTGGATAAAGTAAAGCAACCTGTGGAGGAGGAGATGTGAGCCATAACGTTGATGGAGTGGTAGAGAATTGATTATTTCAATAAGGAGGTCAAGTTGATGTTCAAGAGCAGGGAGGTTGTTGTTGTTAATCTAGCCTTGTTTGAGGAAGAGGAGGATGTGGCAGAAGAAATGGGAGAGTTGGACAAGGGAAACTGATAGCAGAGAGAGCGAGAGTTTGTTTTCCACGTGCCCCTTCTGGATGACAAAATGATCGAGCACATGGTTGTGGAGAAGAAGAAACAAGAGCTTCTTAGTAAATACATGAGTGAGGATATCATGGAGGATCGGGACAAGGCCAAGGAAATTCTTAATATTCAGTGATAAGGCATGCTAACAAAGCTTATGGATCATCATTTTTTTTCCAAATGTGCTTCTTAACATCTATTAAATATACAATGTGGACCTTAGGTCATTCTTGAGGTTGACATAGTATTATAATTAAGACAACGACCAGGTTTCCTTTCTTGTTGATTGGGAAAAAGGGGCATTGAGAAGCTATGATCGTAGAGCTTGAAAGTCCTAATTATGCCAAAGTAGGTGCCAATATAATGAATTTGGAAGGGAACGAATTTGATGTGCTCGGTGCCATTGGCAAGGGCCCTGATTATAAATGCTTAAGGGATACAAAATTCCTCCCCAACCTTAAAGAGTTATTTGATAAGTCCCCTCGAGGGGAAGATGAGGAGGTCTGGTTATGATATTTACAAGCGAATTGATGCCAATTCATATTATGGCTACGAGAATGATGAGGACAGTGTCTTGGAGAAAGTTGAGCATCCTATGGAGCAGGAGATGTGGGTTAGAGCACCGAAGGAGTGGCAAGGATTGAGTCGGTGCACTAAATTATGAGAGGCACCGAAGAGTGACCTCCATGTTTGCATCTGCAAAGCAAAACCTTTACAAAATTTAATTATGGAGGTTTGCATACATATTTTATGAAGTAAATTGTTTTTATTTTGGCTACTGCTACTACTGCTCTTGCGCTCATCATCGTTGTCATGTCTTATTCACATAAAATTCTTTGTAGGCATATATATATATATATATATATATAAGACAAATTGAAATTATAAAACACACACATATATAACTTTTTGTATTTATCAAAAACTGAAATTAATTTATGTTTTCAAACAAAATGTGGAAAAGTAATCGGTGCTACTACATTAGATAATACAAACTGTCAATTGCGCTATATCATAAGAAAAACATGGCTGATCTATGCGATAATTCAAATGCACCAGTGCTACATGGTTATTCGAGCACTAATATGTATTTAAGCAGTGTGTTGTGTTCTCTAACACAACGATAACGAAGCATACCACAAGACACACCGCTATGCCATTTTATCTATGTTATGTGTGACATAGTGTGATTGGTTCTACAAAATGCATCGCTTTATTAAATTTTTAGGTGGTAAACCAAGTCAAGCACCGATGCTCCAAGTTCCTTGGAGCATCATCGTCTTTTAGCAATGTGTTGTCTTTTAGGATGCACCGATAACAGGGAATTCAATAAAATGCACCGCTATGATAAATTATTAAATATTTGGTCTAGTGCCACGTTGTAAACCACACCGGTGTGTTTCATGGACTTACTCACATCTCTAGGTTAAAAATTTTATGATGAAAACTTGGCAGTGTGGTTGCTTAAATGGAACACGCCGAGGTTCGATTTTTCTTAAATAACAAACCTTTTTTTAGTGTTGCATTTTTTTAGAACGCATCATAAATGGGGTGCCCCATAAGACGCACCACTATGATAAATTATTATGTATTTTTCCCAGTGCCTTGCTCTACATATCATTGGTTCATTTGATTAATGGAATGCACTAATAATCCATTTATCTTGGAGCACCAACATTTTGTTTAAAGATGCATTGTATTTTATAACTTACCTATAACAGGGACATCCAGAAAGATGCACCACTATGTTTATTTTTCAACATTTTTGCAGTGTCGTTCTATGAATGGCACCGATGTTTTTATTGAGCATATACGCATCAATGGTGGTGATTCTTGTAAATTCACAGCACACACCAAATTTCGAGGCGAGCCAAAATGTTTAAACGCATCGTGTGGAATAAAAAATAAATCTAAAAAAGACCAAATTTTAGACCAATTTCAAATTTAATCCAATGAAAATGCAAATAACAAGGTAATAAACAATTTACTTGATTTGGTCTCTCCCAAGGAAGCATGGTTACACTGTAGAGAATAAATGAAAATTTGTGGTATTTTCCAAAATTTGGAAATGTGTGGAATCTGACCAATCTTTGGTTTGTCATCATGGAGAACAAAACATTATATGTGGAAGATATTGGAGCATGCATGTGTTATACATACAAAGCTAAGGAATAAATAAGGAATAACCATTGGATTTGTCCACATATTCTATCATGAAAGAAGATTCAAGAACCCAAGATCATATCAGCAAAATAAATCATCAATTTAATGCCTTCAATCAAAGAAGTTGGTGCCACCCTTTTTCTTTCCATAAATGATAGATGTATAGGTAGTTGGTAATTAGTTGACTCCATGATTTATTCATAAGTTTGTTGCATAAGAAGAATTAACTACATTGAAAGGAGAATTGTCATATTAATCATAGGTATGGTGATGCTCAATTGACATGGGTAGAATTCAGTGAAACATGGTTTCACTAAGAGAAGTAGTTGGCTCACCATTAGTTGTAAGGGAAGTCTTGATCCAAATGGATCTGTGAATATTCAAAATAGATAAGTGGTCAATTATCTAGTTAATTTTGTTCTCAAGAATTCTTATGAATTTCCATGTTTCAAACATATTTTATAAGATTTGTTGAGATCCTATTACTTCTCTTTGGAGAAGTTCATGGAAGCCTTTGTAAGGCAAGACTGTAGCCCATGCGAAGGCACGGAAAATAGGAGGGGATCTTGTTTCTTTGTATTAAACACGGGTTTACAAAGAGTAATGCACGCAGAGCATGTGACATGATCGACATTGCATCCATACTTCCACATAACAAAAGAATTAGGTGCCCCAAGACAAATCAATTTGATTCCCAGTTGGCAGGAAACATGGCCACCTAGGGTGTTGACATGTGGACCCTTTGACCAATCAAAATGTGTCATGTGGTAGTCTAAGAAAGGCCCAATATTTTCTAAATTGTGAGCCATATCAAGCATTGTGGAAGATTGGTGGGATATGTAACTGAATCCTAGTGTATAGTTCTAGAAACAATTGGGAAGGCCATTGGCCTTATACATGCCCAAGAAAGCAATATTAAAAGGACAAGGTTGTGATGGAAGAGAGGCTCGACCAAGCATAAACTATCATATGTTGGATTAAAAGTTCGATTGGCGAGCAACTAAAATAAGAGATAGTAGATCATCCACAGTTTCAGTTGACTCCATATTTACCTTGTTTGTAAAGACCGAAGAGAAAAACTTATATAGGATCCCATTAACTTGTTCTTGGAAGAGATATCATTTGAATTTTGGGGACACTAATTTTGGTTATCCTTAGAGGCATTTGCACTAACAAAGGATGTTCTAGAAAGGGTGTGGTTTGTGAATACCAAAATTTCAAAAAAGGGTGCCATTTCTTCTTAAGAAATAATTTCATACCTATTCACTTGAAAAGACAAGTTGCTTCCTTTGACATGATTGGGGGATCTTTGTGCTCTTTCACTATGCTAGTTGGAAGGTATATTTATTGATTATGAGTGAGAGAATGCATGTTTGGAACCTAAAGGGACCCATATACCTAGAATTGAAGGGGTTGATTTGGGATGAAATGTGGTGGCTAGTTGTTTAGGGTTCATTTTCTTCTTGACAATTTCCCATTGATCTTATTTGTCTACAGTCGGTGGTGCATCCTACATTTTTTTTTGCAATCCTTTGCAAAGTGTCCATATTCATGACATGCTTTGCATTTGAAAGGTAATTTCTTGTAATCTAGGCGCTACACATTCTTCCAGTTATCTAAGATCAAAAGTATTGTTTCCAGAATCCTTTTTCTAGATCAACCTCCATGCAAATCCTTGCACAAGAAAACATCCCATATTTTGGTTCAACCTTGTCTATATAGTGACCCAAAGTGTCCTTTTGCTATGCATTTTAATTCATTCTGTAAATGAATGGGTATATGTGGGAGGCGAACCCAAAAAGGGACTACAGAGGCAACATCATGCTCTGGGTTGAAATCTGGTGTCTAGTTATTTAGGTAAATTACATGAGTGCCAAAGAAATGAGGGTCACTCGTGAATATGAGATCCATGTCTTCCCTAGTTTTCAACAAAAAAGCATAGAAACCCCTTCCATAGAAGCAATGAGTGAGCTTTCCTTTGATAATAAATTCATCAAAACTTGCTTTGGCAACCAAAGAACTCTAGGAATTGACTTACTAAAAATACCCATAAACTGCAAGCCAAGGACCAAAATCCCAATGCATCAGCCAGAGAAAAAAAAAATCTCTTTCCACGTGAGATCAAGTCTAAGTGGGAATTTGAGAGCCATGTCGAGTTCCAACCTAAGTCTCGTCAATTTTCTGACCTTTCCAATGAGAAGCCATAAAGAGATAATCAAAAGGAAAGACAATAACTAATTCTCACGTGCAGCTAGGATGAGGTCATTTCCTTCCAATTCCTCTCCCCACACTTCAAAACTAAAATGAGATTTATTAAAACACGCATTCTTTAACAAGGATGTGACATGGATTGTGATTCAAATGTCTTGTAAACTTAGGGGATATAACAACAACACTACCCATTTTTAGCCATGACCCCTTGCAAAAGAGAGGTACCTAAATTGGCTAACCAATTAACCTAAGAGTTGTGTTGAGTCTCAAAACATGAAAGAATGAAACCATGCTCAGAGTTTTGACTTCCTTGTTGATTTTTACAATGATTGAGGCTAGCTTATTTCCTTTCAAAGTTGACTTCAAAACCATTGATTTCATGATGACACTTGAGTCTCCAATAATGATTTATGTTCGAGTTATTTGCTAGAAGGAGGCCCTAAAGAAGAGCATAGGCCTAGGCTTGGTTTTTTGTAGTTGTTCTTAATCCCTATATTTTCATGTTACCACACAATCTAGCATCCTAGTGCAAATCCTTCACAAGGTGCTGAAATAGTGGAATATTGAAGGATGTCACCATTGTCACCTAGGAAATAACTTTCCTCTCATTAGTGAAGGAATAGATCCAGCAGAAGGGATTTTTCCCTAATAGCCTCAAGGAATCCCTAGACAAGACACAATCAAGTTTAAGGCCTCCTGTGTAGCTACTCAATCTACCCCCGATGGAATAAGATAATCAAGGTAACAACACGGTGGTAAGACAATTTCCATATTTTGATGGATGAGGATCTAGGGTAATCTAGAAGGGTTATAAAGTAAATTTTTGGCACAAAAGGATACCCAAACACTACAAAAGAAGAAAAAACTATTGCCTCTTGTAAAACTTGAAAAAAATATGGTGAATTACAGTAGTAATACAAGTTATAACAACAACAATAAATGTATCCCTTGGAACAAGTAATAAGCCAATAAAAAGGGGCTAAAGCAATGAATAAAATTAGGGTTTTATCAACCAACAAAATATAAGATTAAAAATTCATATAATAACTCTAAAACCCTACGCATTCATCCCTAATTAGAATGAAATAATAAATCAACAAAGCAATTTAGGGTTTAAATATGATTGTTAAGTGAAATATATGCATGAATACCAAGATGTCCAAGTATTTTATAGCTGAAAATGAATATATTGTTGTTGTAAAACCCTAATCTAACCCTAAAACATAAAGTGAAGATTGAATTTTGAGTTTTGTGATTGACTCTTGAGATAAGACTAGTGCCTACTATACTTTTTGGGCATATGGGGTCAATTAAGGACCCCTTTGAAGATATGTAAGTGGATCTAGGGTTGTTCACTACTAACCCTAGAAGAGGCTCCTAGTATCTTGATAGGTCTTCAAAGATAATTCAAGGGAAGATTCTTCACTAGTAATATTCCAAAGGTTTTGACAAGAAGGTTTTGTTCAAGAAAGAACCAAGATAATGCACAACCATCACTAGAGAAGCATCATTACACTTACATTCATTAATAAAAAAAACCACAAGATAAAGTGAAACCACCTACTCAAGAAATCTTGCATCCATTAAAACCCTAACAATGAACATCCATGAATAATTAAAATCATCCACAAGACATCATCTCCAAAAAATTACTCTAACTAGCCATCCACAAAAATTTTCATAAGAGAGAAGAAATAGTAGACAANCTCATCATTTTTATGTATTTTTCTTTGTAAACATTTTTAATCAACATATTGTATCTGGTTGGAAAACAAACAATTCACCTTGAAGAAGAATTAAGCATTATATGGCATTGATGGTTATAAATTTTTGCAATCACAATCCAAATTAAACAATTTCATAAAACTAAAGTTAAACATTATATGACAACTCTAAATTCTAATGAGTGATACATCTCAAATTTAATTTAAAAATAGATAAATCAAAAGCGTACTCATAATACATTTTACAAATTAACAACAACAACATCAACATGATATGAAAAACATAATATACATGTGTGCTATACTATTTATAGCGCACCAATGCGGTTGAAAGTGCACCAGTGCAGTTGTTACTTAAAAATGAAAAGAGAGAGAATTTAATTAACAAATTACATATGCAAACCTCCACAATTAAAGTTTTGTGGAGGAAGTCATTTTTCAATGCCTCTCATAATTTAATGCACATACTTGATCCTCTGTCACTCCCTCAATGCTTTGCCTTGCATCTCCTCTTCTGCGGTTGCTCGACTTTCTCCAAGATACCATCCTCGTCACTCATGTATAAGCCATAATAAGTAACGTCAATTCATTTGTAAATATCATACTTGGACCTCCTCTTCTTCACCTCAGGGGGATTATCTAATATCTCTTTGATGTTAGGGAGCAATTTTGTTGCCCCGAAGTATATGTAACCGATCCCCTTGTTGGTGGCACCAGGAACATCAACTTTGTTTTCTTCCAAGTCTGTCATCTTGGCCCCTACTTTGGAATAATTAAGATCACCAAGATCTAAGATTGGAGGTTCTGAGTGCCCCTTTTTCCTGATCAACAAAAAAGGAACCCTATTATATGTCTTAATTATAATAATCTATCAACCTCAAGAATGGCCGAAGGACCATATTGTATATTTAATAGAAGTTAAGAAGCACATTTGAAAAAAAAAATGATGATCCATAAGCTTCATGAGCATGCCTTATTGTTGAATATATAAGCATTGCCTTGGCCTTTATCTACTCCTCCATGAGATCCTCACTCATGCATTTACTAATAAGCTCATGTTTCTTCTTCTCTACAACCATGCACTCGATCTATTTCTCATTAAGAAGGGGTGCATGGGAAATAAACTCTCTCTCTCTCTTTGTTGTTGGTTTCCCTTGTTTTTCTCTCCCATTTATTTTTCCACATCCTCCTCTTCCTTGAACATGATTGAATTAACAATAGCGACCTTCCCACTCTAGACCATCAACTTGGCCCCCTCTTGATAGGCTCGATTATTTGCCACTCCCTCGGTGTTCTGGCCCACATCTCCTCCTCCGCGGGTCGTTCGACTTTATCCAAGATACCGTCCTCATCATCTATGTAGCCATAATAAATGGTATCAATTTGTTTGTAAATATCATTCTTAGACTTCCTATTCCTCACCTTGGGGGGATTGTTGAATATCTCTTTGACATCGGGGAGGAATTTCCCAACCCCACTTGTACAATTGGTTTCTGGAAGATGGCATGCTACAATATTTTAGCAACCAATTGAACAAGTGGTGTTGTGAAATTCCTCCCCAATGTCAAAGAGGTATTCGATAAGTCCCTTGAGGCGAAGAAGAGAAGGTGTAGGTATGATATTTACAAGTGAATTGACGCTAGTTATCATAGCTATAGGGATGACAAGGACGATACCTTGGATAAAGTAAAGCAACCTGTGGAGGAGGAGATGTGAGCCATAACGTTGATGGAGTGGTAGAGAATTGATTATTTCAATAAGGAGGTCAAGTTGATGTTCAAGAGCAGGGAGGTTGTTGTTGTTAATCTAGCCTTGTTTGAGGAAGAGGAGGATGTGGCAGAAGAAATGGGAGAGTTGGACAAGGGAAACTGATAGCAGAGAGAGCGAGAGTTTGTTTTCCACGTGCCCCTTCTGGATGACAAAATGATCGAGCACATGGTTGTGGAGAAGAAGAAACAAGAGCTTCTTAGTAAATACATGAGTGAGGATATCATGGAGGATCGGGACAAGGCCAAGGAAATTCTTAATATTCAGTGATAAGGCATGCTAACAAAGCTTATGGATCATCATTTTTTTTCCAAATGTGCTTCTTAACATCTATTAAATATACAATGTGGACCTTAGGTCATTCTTGAGGTTGACATAGTATTATAATTAAGACAACGACCAGGTTTCCTTTCTTGTTGATTAGGAAAAAGGGGCATTGAAAAGCTATGATCGTAGAGCTTGAAAGTCCTAATTATGCCAAAGTAGGGGCCAATATGATGAATTTGGAAGGGAACGAATTTGATGTGCTCGGTGCCATTGGCAAGGGCCCTGATTATAAATGCTTAGGGGATACGAAATTCCTCCCCAACCTTAAAGAGTTATTTGATAAGTCCCCTCGAGGCGAAGATGAGGAGGTCTGGTTATGATATTTACAAGTGAATTGATGCCAATTCATAGTATGGCTACGAGAATGATGAGGACAGTGTCTTGGAGAAAGTTGAGCAGCCTATGGAGGAGGAGATGTGGGTTAGAGCACCGAAGGAGTGGCAAGGATTGAATCGGTGCACTAAATTATGAGAGGCACCGAAGAGTGACCTCCATGTTTGCATCCGCAAAGCAAAACCTTTACAAAATTTAATTATGGAGGTTTGCATACATATTTTATGAATTAAATTGTTTTTATTTTGGCTACTGCTACTACTGCTCTTGCTCTCATCATCGTTGTCATGTCTTATTCACATAAAATTCTTTGTAGGCATATATATATATATATATATAAGACAAATTGAAATTATAAAACACACACATATGTAACTTTTTGTATTTATCAAAAACTGAAATTAATTTATGTTTTCAAACAAAATGTGGAAAAGTAATCGGTGCTACTACATTAGATAATACACACTGTCGATTGCGTTATATCATAAGAAAAACATGGCTGATCTATGCGATAATTCAAATGCACCAGTGCTACATGGTTATTCGAGCACTAATATGTATTTAAGCAGTGTGTTGTGTTCTCTGACACAACGATAACGGAGCATACCACAAGACACACCGCTATGCCATTTTATCTATGTTATGTGCGACATAGTGTGATTGGTTCTACAAAATGCATCGCTTTATTAAATTTTTAGGTGGTAAACCAAGTCAAGCACCGATGCTCCAAGTTCCTTGGAGCATCATCGTCTTTTAGCAATGTGTTGTCTTTTAGGATGCACCGATAACAGGGAATTCAATAAAATGCACCGCTATGATAAATTATTAAATATTTGGTCTAGTGCCACGTTGTAAACCACACCGGTGTGTTTCATGGACTTACTCACATCTCTAGGTTAAAAATTTTATGATGAAAACTTGGCAGTGTGGTTGCTTAAATGGAACACGCCGAGGTTCGATTTTTCTTAAATAACAAACCTTTTTTTAGTGTTGCATTTTTTTAGAACGCATCATAAATGGGGTGCCCCATAAGACGCACCACTATGATAAATTATTATGTATTTTTCCCAGTGCCTTGCTCTACATATCATTGGTTCATTTGATTAATGGAATGCACTAATAATCCATTTATCTTGGAGCACCAACATTTTGTTTAAAGATGCATTGTATTTTATAACTTACCTATAACAGGGACATCCAGAAAGATGCACCACTATGTTTATTTTTCAACATTTTTGCAGTGTCGTTCTATGAATGGCACCGATGTTTTTATTGAGCATATACGCATCAATGGTGGTGATTCTTGTAAATTCACAGCACACACCAAATTTCGAGGCGAGCCAAAATGTTTAAACGCATCGTGTGGAATAAAAAATAAATCTAAAAAAGACCAAATTTTAGACCAATTTCAAATTTAATCCAATGAAAATGCAAATAACAAGGTAATAAACAATTTACTTGATTTGGTCTCTCCCAAGGAAGCATGGTTACACTGTAGAGAATAAATGAAAATTTGTGGTATTTTCCAAAATTTGGAAATGTGTGGAATCTGACCAATCTTTGGTTTGTCATCATGGAGAACAAAACATTATATGTGGAAGATATTGGAGCATGCATGTGTTATACATACAAAGCTAAGGAATAAATAAGGAATAACCATTGGATTTGTCCACATATTCTATCATGAAAGAAGATTCAAGAACCCAAGATCATATCAGCAAAATAAATCATCAATTTAATGCCTTCAATCAAAGAAGTTGGTGCCACCCTTTTTCTTTCCATAAATGATAGATGTATAGGTAGTTGGTAATTAGTTGACTCCATGATTTATTCATAAGTTTGTTGCATAAGAAGAATTAACTACATTGAAAGGAGAATTGTCATATTAATCATAGGTATGGTGATGCTCAATTGACATGGGTAGAATTCAGTGAAACATGGTTTCACTAAGAGAAGTAGTTGGCTCACCATTAGTTGTAAGGGAAGTCTTGATCCAAATGGATCTGTGAATATTCAAAATAGATAAGTGGTCAATTATCTAGTTAATTTTGTTCTCAAGAATTCTTATGAATTTCCATGTTTCAAACATATTTTATAAGATTTGTTGAGATCCTATTACTTCTCTTTGGAGAAGTTCATGGAAGCCTTTGTAAGGCAAGACTGTAGCCCATGCGAAGGCACGGAAAATAGGAGGGGATCTTGTTTCTTTGTATTAAACACGGGTTTACAAAGAGTAATGCACGCAGAGCATGTGACATGATCGACATTGCATCCATACTTCCACATAACAAAAGAATTAGGTGCCCCAAGACAAATCAATTTGATTCCCAGTTGGCAGGAAACATGGCCACCTAGGGTGTTGACATGTGGACCCTTTGACCAATCAAAATGTGTCATGTGGTAGTCTAAGAAAGGCCCAATATTTTCTAAATTGTGAGCCATATCAAGCATTGTGGAAGATTGGTGGGATATGTAACTGAATCCTAGTGTATAGTTCTAGAAACAATTGGGAAGGCCATTGGCCTTATACATGCCCAAGAAAGCAATATTAAAAGGACAAGGTTGTGATGGAAGAGAGGCTCGACCAAGCATAAACTATCATATGTTGGATTAAAAGTTCGATTGGCGAGCAACTAAAATAAGAGATAGTAGATCATCCACAGTTTCAGTTGACTCCATATTTACCTTGTTTGTAAAGACCGAAGAGAAAAACTTATATAGGATCCCATTAACTTGTTCTTGGAAGAGATATCATTTGAATTTTGGGGACACTAATTTTGGTTATCCTTAGAGGCATTTGCACTAACAAAGGATGTTCTAGAAAGGGTGTGGTTTGTGAATACCAAAATTTCAAAAAAGGGTGCCATTTCTTCTTAAGAAATAATTTCATACCTATTCACTTGAAAAGACAAGTTGCTTCCTTTGACATGATTGGGGGATCTTTGTGCTCTTTCACTATGCTAGTTGGAAGGTATATTTATTGATTATGAGTGAGAGAATGCATGTTTGGAACCTAAAGGGACCCATATACCTAGAATTGAAGGGGTTGATTTGGGATGAAATGTGGTGGCTAGTTGTTTAGGGTTCATTTTCTTCTTGACAATTTCCCATTGATCTTATTTGTCTACAGTCGGTGGTGCATCCTACATTTTTTTTTGCAATCCTTTGCAAAGTGTCCATATTCATGACATGCTTTGCATTTGAAAGGTAATTTCTTGTAATCTAGGCGCTACACATTCTTCCAGTTATCTAAGATCAAAAGTATTGTTTCCAGAATCCTTTTTCTAGATCAACCTCCATGCAAATCCTTGCACAAGAAAACATCCCATATTTTGGTTCAACCTTGTCTATATAGTGACCCAAAGTGTCCTTTTGCTATGCATTTTAATTCATTCTGTAAATGAATGGGTATATGTGGGAGGCGAACCCAAAAAGGGACTACAGAGGCAACATCATGCTCTGGGTTGAAATCTGGTGTCTAGTTATTTAGGTAAATTACATGAGTGCCAAAGAAATGAGGGTCACTCGTGAATATGAGATCCATGTCTTCCCTAGTTTTCAACAAAAAAGCATAGAAACCCCTTCCATAGAAGCAATGAGTGAGCTTTCCTTTGATAATAAATTCATCAAAACTTGCTTTGGCAACCAAAGAACTCTAGGAATTGACTTACTAAAAATACCCATAAACTGCAAGCCAAGGACCAAAATCCCAATGCATCAGCCAGAGAAAAAAAAAATCTCTTTCCACGTGAGATCAAGTCTAAGTGGGAATTTGAGAGCCATGTCGAGTTCCAACCTAAGTCTCGTCAATTTTCTGACCTTTCCAATGAGAAGCCATAAAGAGATAATCAAAAGGAAAGACAATAACTAATTCTCACGTGCAGCTAGGATGAGGTCATTTCCTTCCAATTCCTCTCCCCACACTTCAAAACTAAAATGAGATTTATTAAAACACGCATTCTTTAACAAGGATGTGACATGGATTGTGATTCAAATGTCTTGTAAACTTAGGGGATATAACAACAACACTACCCATTTTTAGCCATGACCCCTTGCAAAAGAGAGGTACCTAAATTGGCTAACCAATTAACCTAAGAGTTGTGTTGAGTCTCAAAACATGAAAGAATGAAACCATGCTCAGAGTTTTGACTTCCTTGTTGATTTTTACAATGATTGAGGCTAGCTTATTTCCTTTCAAAGTTGACTTCAAAACCATTGATTTCATGATGACACTTGAGTCTCCAATAATGATTTATGTTCGAGTTATTTGCTAGAAGGAGGCCCTAAAGAAGAGCATAGGCCTAGGCTTGGTTTTTTGTAGTTGTTCTTAATCCCTATATTTTCATGTTACCACACAATCTAGCATCCTAGTGCAAATCCTTCACAAGGTGCTGAAATAGTGGAATATTGAAGGATGTCACCATTGTCACCTAGGAAATAACTTTCCTCTCATTAGTGAAGGAATAGATCCAGCAGAAGGGATTTTTCCCTAATAGCCTCAAGGAATCCCTAGACAAGACACAATCAAGTTTAAGGCCTCCTGTGTAGCTACTCAATCTACCCCCGATGGAATAAGATAATCAAGGTAACAACACGGTGGTAAGACAATTTCCATATTTTGATGGATGAGGATCTAGGGTAATCTAGAAGGGTTATAAAGTAAATTTTTGGCACAAAAGGATACCCAAACACTACAAAAGAAGAAAAAACTATTGCCTCTTGTAAAACTTGAAAAAAATATGGTGAATTACAGTAGTAATACAAGTTATAACAACAACAATAAATGTATCCCTTGGAACAAGTAATAAGCCAATAAAAAGGGGCTAAAGCAATGAATAAAATTAGGGTTTTATCAACCAACAAAATATAAGATTAAAAATTCATATAATAACTCTAAAACCCTACGCATTCATCCCTAATTAGAATGAAATAATAAATCAACAAAGCAATTTAGGGTTTAAATATGATTGTTAAGTGAAATATATGCATGAATACCAAGATGTCCAAGTATTTTATAGCTGAAAATGAATATATTGTTGTTGTAAAACCCTAATCTAACCCTAAAACATAAAGTGAAGATTGAATTTTGAGTTTTGTGATTGACTCTTGAGATAAGACTAGTGCCTACTATACTTTTTGGGCATATGGGGTCAATTAAGGACCCCTTTGAAGATATGTAAGTGGATCTAGGGTTGTTCACTACTAACCCTAGAAGAGGCTCCTAGTATCTTGATAGGTCTTCAAAGATAATTCAAGGGAAGATTCTTCACTAGTAATATTCCAAAGGTTTTGACAAGAAGGTTTTGTTCAAGAAAGAACCAAGATAATGCACAACCATCACTAGAGAAGCATCATTACACTTACATTCATTAATAAAAAAAACCACAAGATAAAGTGAAACCACCTACTCAAGAAATCTTGCATCCATTAAAACCCTAACAATGAACATCCATGAATAATTAAAATCATCCACAAGACATCATCTCCAAAAAATTACTCTAACTAGCCATCCACAAAAATTTTCATAAGAGAGAAGAAATAGTAGACAACTAGTGATAATTCTCCCCAAGTAGCAATGATTTACAAGTGAGAAGTGCTTCTCTTAATTATATGAGAGATCTAACACCCTTCCCATCCATTAAAAGGCCTAAAAACATAAAATATGCCTTTATCCTTCACAAACCCTAGAGATAAGGAAAAAGACAACAAATTTCCATGTTACAAGAGCAATATGTCACTAACACCCCCAATAATGACTCCAAGATGAGGTAAATATGCTCAAATGTCAAAACGTCCATCATAAATGCATGCTAGAGGCCACAGGTGTGGTATAACTGACCTCATAAAGTGGACGGCTCACTCCAAAATGATGTGTAGTGGGCTCAAAAAGTGAAATGTTCCCTCCAAGTGGTGCAATGTTTCATCTTCAAGTGACATATCATCCCCAAGAGGTGTGACGTCTCATAAAAAGGTGAAATATCATCGTCAAAAAGGTGCCATGTCCCATCAAAGGTGAAACATCCCATCAAGAGGTGGAAAATCATCATGTGAAGGTGCAACGTCCCATCATTAAAGGATCAATTCATACCCCATGGGTGCTAGGGTGTCTCAACAAAGGATCCATGTCATCAAAAGGCTCAACATCCTCCCAAATAAGTGGAATGACTTCTCTCAAGTAGTGTACGGCCTCCATCGAGTGTGTTAGTATCCCCTCAACATCCTCCAAAGGACCAAGGAATCAATCAAGTAGGTATCCATGTCAAATCCATCGTCCAAGGAGTGGCTCATGTAGTCCAATGTATCCATCAAACACAATAGTAATGTACACAAGTCAAATACAACATATAAAGTGAGTCAAGCCAATGCAAAACCCACTAGATATATCACATTAACTATCCTCTTCAAACTTCACACTAGCTCATAAAGTTATACAATTTGTCAAGATTACGTATGGGAGGATCATTATTAAACCTTATTAGGTGTGTCAGTACTCAATAAAATGAGTATTTATTGAGATACCCATCAAGGAGTATGTGTAATTGCATATGGTATGGTTTGGGGTTTACTTCATGCGTGGCGGCATGGTCATGAAAGGTTATGTATGATAGTCATCCTCATGAGTGCCTTTGTGTAGTATAACTAAATTCTCATTAATAATTAATATATGTAATCATTAACATTTGTAATTGATCATTTTGAAGGGTGTGTCTCTTCCTAAAATATCTATATAAGGTCGGTCATTCATTGTTGTAATTCGGACTGAAATAATATATAACAAATATATATTTTATATATATATATTCCCACCAATTCTCCTCCAAATGCTATCAGAGCCAATACGTCCATTGCTCATTTTTTCTTCTACATATAAATTGTTGTGTGTGTATACTTGTGCGTGGAGGATGTTGCACATTGAGTGTGATATCTCTTCTTCATATAGACTATTGTCCGTGGATGCTTGTGCATGGATTTCGAAACATATTGTTGTGCATGGAATGTGATCTCTCTTTTATGTATAGACTATTGTGTGTGGTTTTTTATTGGGTGCATTTTGKTGTTAATAACCARGAAACAATAGAATTCGGTGTAAGTTGTGTGGCAAACATAATAAGAGAGCGACAACGTATCCTTGGAATCATAAATTAAAATATTTGTTGGATTAGCAATCACTTGTGGGAAGGCTRCAGGGGTGTGAYGCAAATAAATTAAATATGAATAGGAAGAACRTCAAACATGTGAAAACATGTGAATAASGAATACTAAAATACAAGTTTAAAAAAAAAAACATAGAYGTGGAATAAAWTTTTTAGCTTTATGAGCAACTAAAGAAACCCAAGCGASTGAAACCATAGTCAAGAGAGGAATCCCACCACTCACCTCAACTAATATATTTTAATATATATTCTTTAAAATATTTAAAGACATTTGACCTTGAAAGTGTAGCATTAAAAAGATATTAAAGGGAACCATGAGAAATATAGAAACTTCAAGGAAGGCCTCAGGTGCCATAGGCAATGTGTTATCCAACACAAACAATATGTCACCCAATAAAGAGTTAAATAAATTAAAAAAAAATGGTGGCGAAGATCTCCAACAAACTCAATGGTGTAGATATAAAATAATTAAAAGCCTCGATGGATGATATCTCTAAAAAACGCAGCGGTATAGACAAAATTTACAAAAAAATCAATGAGATGGATGATTTCTCCAGGAGACTTGGTGACGAGGATTAAAGGTGTGGGGCGAAAACCACGATGAGATCAAGGCCCATGTTGCATCATTGGAAAATGGAAATAAGGAATCAACTAGCCACAGTTTCCACTCTCACCGCTCATTTTTTCTGCCCCCAAATAATGGTCCAATTTTGGATACTTTAATGGATTTATGCAAATCAAAGATTTGATGTACTAATATTTGATGCAGAATATGACACGCAAGGCACAAGGTGGATTAATCAACTTGAGCACTATTTTGAGTTACACAAGATGTATGATGAGGAGGAGAAAATTAACTTTTCATTGTTGCACTTAGATTAGGCAACAAGCAATTGGTTCTTATGGTAGCACTCAAATGCCCAATCAAGGAAATGGGAGACATTTAGGAAGTATTTTTTCAGGATATTTTGGAACATCCAAGAAAATTAAGTCTTTTCTAAACTCACTCAATTACAATAGGCAAGCAAGGTGGACGAATTCTTTAACGAGTTACATGTGTTAGCTACCTATGTGATTAATTTATTTGATGATCAGCTCCTACAAATTGCCATATCAAGATTGAAGGAAGACATAAGAAACAAACTTAAACTAATATATATCAAGTATGTGGAGCAATTGGTTCTTATGGTATCACTTAAACGCCCAATCAAGGAAATGGGAGACATTTAGGAAGCATTTTTTCAGGAGATTTTGGAACATCTAGGAAAATTAAGTCTTTTCTAAACTCACTCAATTACAATAGGCAAGCAAGGTGGACGAATTATTTAACGAGTTACATGTGTTAGCTACCTATGTGATTGATTTATTTGATGATCACCTCCTACAAATTGCCATATCAAGATTGAAGGAAGACATAAGAAACAAACTTAAACTAATATATATCAAGGATGTGGAGCAATTGTGATTAAAATCCAGGGTGGAAGAAGAAAAATCGTTGTTCTTTCAACAAACTCCTTGGTCTCATTCTAAAGAACCAAGCTCAAAGTTTACTCCTGCTTACAAAGGGACTCCACTACCTAACATAGAACATGTCAAAAGTCAATGTTTTAGATGCCATGCACCTAAATAGAGGCCATGCCACAAATGCAAGGGAAAACAATTCTATATGTTTGAAATAGAGAGAAATAACAACAACAACAAAGATTCAGAAGATTCTAATGAAAAATCCAAAAAATCCAAAAAAATCTAGCCGTCAAAATAACAATGCTTCGAGGATGAAGCATTTGAGGGAGGGATGACTTGTAGTATAACTTGTTGAAAGATTAGTTGTCATTAAATTGTTGAAATATTGGTTGTCATTGATTTCAACCCTTCAACAAGAAGTTAACAAAAAGCATGTGAAGTTAACAAGTTGCATGTCATTAAAACATTATGAGTCGGCCCTAAATTAGGAAAAAGCTAAATTCTCTAAGAAAAAAGAACAGCTAAATTTAGAAATTTCTCAGATGAATCTAAAAATGACCAGTAACTAAGAGCTAACTAGAGTGACACTATTCAACTAGATTTTCTGATTACATGCATAAAAAAAGAGATAACTGATAATTAAAAATTAAAAATTAAAAATTAAAAAAAAAACTTGCAAAAACACTAAAACTCAAATTTGAGGCATCATATGAAGGGATTTGGCTCCTGAAAAGTGTCGAAATAGATTATGATCTGATAAATCAAATCGGCACGACAGTGAACTCTTTGAGATGCAACTCCCTATTAAATTTCAGCCCAATTGGATAACCGAGTCAAAAGTTATGACTCTCGGAAATCCCTACATTTTTTAATAAGATCCTCTTTGGAAACACATATATACAAAGAAGAGTCAATTGAATATTTCCATGTGAATATAGATTGGCAGATCTGAGGTAGTGAAACCAAGACAGTGAATTTCATCGAAGGAAGAAGTTTACAGGAGCCAAGTGCAAGGAAGAAATATTACTGCAACAATGTCTCTGAGGTAATTTGTGAGTTGTAGAAGGGAAAAGCACAGACATCCACGAGCATGAAGTGTACAGGTCCCGGATATGTGAAGAAGACAAGTAGAAGATCAGAGATCTAATCCACCAAGTCGGCTATAGGTTGAAGGTATGCATTCATGTGTATGTTAGGGTGTGTACTCTGAAGAAATCATAAACATATATGTCTTAGTGATTAATAAGCATTTGATTTGGAGAACTCTCTTATGGATCTTGGTATGAGGTATGTGTGGTTGCAGTTTTGATGAGATATTGAAATCAGTTGTAGCAGTAGAAGTATCAGAAACAATAGCTGCAACATTTTAACAGTTATAGCGACAGAGGTAGTGACATATTGGTCTACATTTATATTTCAGGGTGGTTGGATGGGGCAAGGAAAGGGAGTGGTATCTATTGATATTATGGTAGTTGCAGGAGGTATTAAATCTCCATGTGTAACCCTGAAAAGAATAGAATATTTTGGGAAGCAAGAAGAAACCCTAAAGCATTGGACATAACCCTAGAAGACAAGTCGACTAAAGAAAATAATTAATATTAAGTTTTTATCCTCCAAAAAGAAAAGTCAGCCCAAACAGCTAAGGAAGAGTAGTATAAATACAGAATGTCATAGCTCATTTGGACACACACAACTCGCAACTGCAGAAATTTAGTAAGTGCACAAGTCTAGAGAGTAGTTGCAGCTACTGCAGCTAGTATTTTCAGTTTTAGGCTTGGACTTTCTCTTGGTTATGGTTTGGACTTTCTGCTTGGTACACTAGCTCTGGAGAGTGGTATGCTACCTTGATTGGCTTTTGGACCTAGGGTTTGCTTCTGGAATTATTCTCTTTGTCAAGGTTAAGGTGCTCGAGGGTGGCTTCGGCGTATGGTTGGGAGACACTATTTCTATATTGTATATGGTTAAACAAGCACACCTATTATTTATAACATGTTATGGGCCCACACTATCTTCGGATAGTCTAACCATTGGAAGATATAATGGGAGGATTTGCTCAGTTACAGTTGCAGTTGCAGTCAAAGTTTTTGTTGCAGCAATGAAACCCTAACCCTCTTGTTGAGGCACCTTAAGTGAAGAGATTGACCTAATTTCTAGATAGCCTAGTGCACCCTAACCTAGCGCACCTCCTAGTACTCTCAGCAAGATAAGACGTCAAGTTTGAGATTTTGGTCAAAGTCAAACGTTGACCAAATCAAAGCAGTCATGACTTACTCTATGAAGTCATAAAACAAGTTAGAAGGGGCTTCTAACTTCAGAGCATGGAAGACAAGGATTGACCTCATCCTTGCCAAGAATAAAGTGTTGGCTATCGTGAAAGGAAAAATCATGGAGCCAAAGTTTGAAGAAGGAAAAGAGAAGGAACCTCAGAACATTGCTATTATGGAGAATTTCAAGGACAATGACATCAATGCCATGAGTATCATAGTGGAGTCTGTAAAAAGACCACTTGATACCCTACATCTCTCATCTTGAATCATCTAAGAAGATGTATGATTCCCTAACTAACCTCTTCTCAGTCAAAAACATTGGACAAGTAATGAGTCTGAAGAATGAGCTATGTGACATGAAAATGAATGATGATGACAACATAAAATCATACTTTGTAAGAATCTCTCAGTTAAGAGATCAACTACAAGCTATTGAAGAAATCATTTCATAAAAGGAACTGGTAAATATAGTACTCGATGGCCTTCCCAAGACATGGGATGCATTTTCCGCAAGCATGGACACAAGAAAGGAGTATCTCGGATTTGAAGAACTTTTGACTTGTTGTGCACAAGAAGAATCAAGGATTAATGCAAAACAGAAATTCCAAAATAAATACGGAGATCAAACCTTCACAACAAAGTTCAAGAATTTCAGGAATAAGAAGAAGTTTGGCTTAAGGAAGAAACCACATCGAGAAAAGGATATGTCAAAGACACAATGCTTCAACTGTCGAAAATATGGTCACTACAGGAACCATTGTCCTGAGTTAAAGAAAAATAAGGAAATAGATGAAGCATCAGTTGTCGAAGGAAGGGAACCCTCAAAGAAGGCCAAGCAGGATAAAACAAATTTATTCTTCTAAGTCAAGATAACAATATTCTTCAAAGTTCTTGTACATACCATGTTTACATAGTTTCTGTAAATATCATGCATATCTATTTCTTAGAAGATAAGATGTTCAAGTGAAACAATACCTATGGAAGAATAACAAGATAAGGATTACTATCACGATGACTACAAGTCAAGCAATACACATGAAAATATGAAGTACATTGACAATACTTGGTAACAATTCTTGTGGAAGCTATTATATAAGTAACAACTTCCAGATAAGCCGAAATCATAATCAAACTTGAAGAGACCTAGAAGAAGTCAAAACAGAAAGAAGTCAGCAATCAAGAGGAAATTAGAAAAAAACTTGTGACACTTTGCAGAAGGCAATAAGGATGCAGACATAAGCGTGGACTCTCTTAGATGGAGGGAGCTAATTACATAATTCCAAAATAAGAGCATGCATTCATGCATGAAGTAAGGATTAGGAGGGAGCTAATCCTAAATGATATGATCCATTGAGGATTATGAAATATATGTCCATGTTCTGATTGAAAGTAGCAGCCATGATAAGCAACATGTGTTCGGAAGAAGTCTTCTTCGAAAAGAATCCTTAAAGTATCCTTGGTTGTCCATCTACATCCATGATCCCGTGATGAAAGGAAGAAGTTGGAATCTTCAGGGCATGGAATCTATAGAAGACTCCATGGATCCAAGAGCTAAAGAGAAACATGAGGAGGAACATGAATATTCCAAGAAAGAAAGAAAAGCCAGAACAACCAGTTATTATACCGAGAATCACAAAGACTACCAGCTTGGATTGAACCCACTAGAAGTAATCGAGCAGAAGAAATGGAAGTTATGATAAAGAATAGTGTATGTAAGAAAATGTGAAAAAGACTTATGAACGGAAGCATTGCAAGATTAAGAGGTTCTTCCAGAAGGAGGGAGAATACTATGACAACAGCTTGTTCCAATAAACCAGATATACCTCTTGTAGT
>JZKD02S2013195.1:6521-22975 GCA_000966675.3 Picea glauca
GGGGGGCGCAGAGGGCCCATAGTGATAATAGTGGAGGCCACTCAATGTAAGGTGGATTAGATCCACTATATTATTAAATAAGTCCCACTATGGTAGTTAGATATAATAAATGTAAGAGGACTTGTACATTCCCTAACATCCAACTGGGCTATGCAACATGATATTTTTTGAACTGTATAAAAATAAAAACATATGCACACAGAAAATATTGTGGAACTTTATATATATATAAAACTTAAATCAGAAAAATACATTCTACAAATGCATAGACTCATACAGAATGATAATAACAATATATATGCAACACACACAGGAATAATCCATAAAAATAAATGCATATATAATAATGCAACATGTAATTTAACACACAATTGACACTTATCTTGGTAAGAATATCACCAACTGCGTGCAGAACTTCCATGAACGTCCTAGCCTTAGACCACATTGCTCATCACTCTCAGCAGTGGGCCACCCATGAGATGGGACTAAATTCCACCCAGGTAAAGGGATTCCTAACCAGGCTGACGTATCTCAGACAAAAGGAAAGACTCCATCATAGGTGTCAACTCAAGATAACAACCTGCAATCCCGCATTCCCCACATGCCTATCCCACCCCAAGAAGTGTGCCCCTTCTCTGCTCAACGGTCCCTCGGTTGCCCCACTTCCCTTCTAGGGCTTCAACAACATGCCACACAAGAAGTCTCAAAGTCCTATAGTTGTAGTTTAGCACCTTTGGAAATCAATTCCTAGCAATTATCTCACCTAAAGAGAAATTGTTCATGAGCCTGACAACCTGCCTCTTCAATATCCCACGGGCCTGAAAACTCGTTTCTTCAGTCCAACTCCCAAGCTAACCAGGTACAAATATAGGTATGGGTATGGTACTGGTTCAGGTACTTATACAGGTACAAGGAGGTATGAAGGACAACTGAATGAGTGAGTGAATGATGATGGAATGATAGGAAAATGAACTAAGTCCAAGCTATATGTATGCATGTTCCCAACTCAACACTTGTCATGTTGGGAGCCACTTTGGCCCACTTGTCCCCATCCTTAGAACTTAGGATAAAATAATTATCCATACTATATACTTTAAGGAATATTAATATAATACTTCTTTTTGGATTAAGCTCCCTAGATTAGTCTCGTTTCCTCAAATTTTATCCCCCCCTTTCCCTAACTAGTGGAGTTTAGTCCCCTATACTCTTTTATCATGGTTGGTCTACACACAATGATGTATCTTATATTAATGATAAGACATATACAAAAATAGGCTCACTAGCCTTTAGCATCTATCTCTCAGGCCTAATCATCACATAAGCCTTCTAGCTTATAATAAACTGGCTCACCAGCCTATAAAACACAACATATACACAAAGGCTCCTTGGCATCAAAATAGCGTGCACTTAAGTTTGATGTGCGTGATATTCCAGAATGGGCACACTTCATCATTTTAGTGCACAGTACATGTGCGCACTATACCATGGAAGATGCATAAAAAAAATGATATCAAATAGCTCACCAGCTTAAGTACATTTGAATTTACATTTACAATTGGGTTCGGCCTAGGGGTATTACAATCCCCTCCCTTTATTTATGACTATCCTCAGTGCATTATGTACACATATCAACAAGAATTCCAAAATATTCAAAAAGATGTGGGTATTCTTCCCGCATTGCATCCTCATGCTCTTAAGTAGCATCCTCAAGATCGTACCATGTCCATTGGACCTTTACAAGACCTATGGCTCAATTTCAGAGCTGTTTTATTTTCTGGTCCATAATGCGTACCGAATGCACTTGGAAAGTGCCTTCTTGCTCTACCTGAATCACATTCCAATCAATAACATGATTAGCATAAGGTGTATATATTTTTAAAAATGATACATGGAATACATTATGAATGGACATAGATGCAGGAAATGTAATCATATAATCTACTAGACCAATCCTCTCTAAGATTTCAAACGGCCCACAATAGCGAGCTGCCAACTTTGAACATTTTCCCAACTTCAGGAACTTTTGTTTGCCTTCACATTCAATAATACATGGTCCCCCACATTAAATTCCCTATGAGTTCTACCCTTATCCGCATAGTTTTTCTTCTTGTCCTGGGCAACCTTTAAATTTTGTTTTATTTTCAACATTTGCTCCTCCATTTCCCTAATTAAATCTGGCCCAACCACTACTCTATCTATTGGGTTTGTTATAACCCTATAATTTATAGGATCAATGGTTGATTGTATTTTTTGTCCCTTCAATGTATTTGACTTGCAAAGACCACTGCAGAAAGAAAAAGAAAGAAAAGAAAAAGAAAAAGAAAGAAAAGAAAGAAAAAATAAAAATAAAAATAAATGAGAAAAGAATAAAAGAGGGAATAAAATAAATTAAATGAAGCCCCATGCAATAACAATGGCTTGGTCCATACAGTCTAAGCATGGCCAAGTCCTTTTAAATTGATGTTAATGGGATTAATGAATAAGCTTGGCTAAACTGTCTAAACTTAGTAAAGTAAATAGGCCAGATAAAGAATAAATTTGACCAAATTGCCCAATCTTGGTCAAATAGCCCCTAAGTAGAGTAATTTCTTAGTCCAATAGTTTAATATGGGCTAAATGTCATAGGGAAGTAAGTTAGAACTTAGGGTAGAGCATAGGTTAGTTGGCTTGGTTTCAATAAAACATGCATGATGATCTATGTCGATTCATATCTTTGAAGTTTGAAAGTATGTTACCTGACCCCCATGNCCTAACATCCAACTGGGCTATGCAACATGATATTTTTTGAACTGTATAAAAATAAAACATATGCACACAGAAAATATTGTGGAACTTTATATATATATAAAACTTAAATCAGAAAAATACATTCTACAAATGCATAGACTCATACAGAATGATAATAACAATATACATGCAACACACACAAGAATAATCCATAAAAATAAATGCATATATAATAATGCAACATGTAATTTAACACACAATTGACACTTATCTTGGTAAGAATATCACCAACTGCGTGCAGACCTTCCATGAACGTCCTAGCCTTAGACCACATTGCTCATCACTCTCAGCAGTGGGCCACCCATGAGATGGGACTAAATTCCACCCGGGTAAAGGGATTCCTAACCAGGCTGACATATCTCAGACAAAAGGAAAGACTCCATCATAGGTGTCAACTCAAGATAACAACCTGCAATCCCGCATTCCCCACATGCCTATCCCACCCCAAGAAGTGTGCCCCTTCTCTGCTCAACGGTCCCTCGGTTGCCCCACTTCCCTTCTAGGGCTTCAACAACATGCCACACAAGAAGTCTCAAAGTCCTATAGTTGTAGTTTAGCACCTTTGGAAATCAATTCCTAGCAATTATCTCACCTAAAGAGAAATTGTTCATGAGCCTGACAACCTGCCTCTTCAATATCCCACGGGCCTGAAAACTCGTTTCTTCAGTCCAACTCCCAAGCTAACCAGGTACAAATATAGGTATGGGTATGGTACTGGTTCAGGTACTTATACAGGTACAAGGAGGTATGAAGGACAACTGAATGAGTGAGTGAATGATGATGGAATGATAGGAAAATGAACTAAGTCCAAGCTATATGTATGCATGTTCCCAACTCAACACTTGTCATGTTGGGAGCCACTTTGGCCCACTTGTCCCCATCCTTAGAACTTAGGATAAAATAATTATCCATACTATATACTTTAAGGAATATTAATATAATACTTCTTTTTGGATTAAGCTCCCTAGATTAGTCTCGTTTCCTCAAATTTTATCCCCCCCTTTCCCTAACTAGTGGAGTTTAGTCCCCTATACTCTTTTATCATGGTTGGTCTACACACAATGATGTATCTTATATTAATGATAAGACATATACAAAAATAGGCTCACTAGCCTTTAGCATCTATCTCTCAGGCCTAATCATCACATAAGCCTTCTAGCTTATAATAAACTGGCTCACCAGCCTATAAAACACAACATATACACAAAGGCTCCTTGGCATCAAAATAGCGTGCACTTAAGTTTGATGTGCGTGATATTCCAGAATGGGCACACTTCATCATTTTAGTGCACAGTACATGTGCGCACTATACCATGGAAGATGCATAAAAAAAATGATATCAAATAGCTCACCAGCTTAAGTACATTTGAATTTACATTTACAATTGGGTTCGGCCTAGGGGTATTACAATCCCCTCCCTTTATTTATGACTATCCTCAGTGCATTATGTACACATATCAACAAGAATTCCAAAATATTCAAAAAGATGTGGGTATTCTTCCCGCATTGCATCCTCATGCTCTTAAGTAGCATCCTCAAGATCGTACCATGTCCATTGGACCTTTACAAGACCTATGGCTCAATTTCAGAGCTGTTTTATTTTCTGGTCCATAATGCGTACCGAATGCACTTGGAAAGTGCCTTCTTGCTCTACCTGAATCACATTCCAATCAATAACATGATTAGCATAAGGTGTATATATTTTTAAAAATGATACATGGAATACATTATGAATGGACATAGATGCAGGAAATGTAATCATATAATCTACTAGACCAATCCTCTCTAAGATTTCAAACGGCCCACAATAGCGAGCTGCCAACTTTGAACATTTTCCCAACTTCAGGAACTTTTGTTTGCCTTCACATTCAATAATACATGGTCCCCCACATTAAATTCCCTATGAGTTCTACCCTTATCCGCATAGTTTTTCTTCTTGTCCTGGGCAACCTTTAAATTTTGTTTTATTTTCAACATTTGCTCCTCCATTTCCCTAATTAAATCTGGCCCAACCACTACTCTATCTATTGGGTTTGTTATAACCCTATAATTTATAGGATCAATGGTTGATTGTATTTTTTGTCCCTTCAATGTATTTGACTTGCAAAGACCACTGCAGAAAGAAAAAGAAAGAAAAGAAAAAGAAAAAGAAAGAAAAGAAAGAAAAAATAAAAATAAAAATAAATGAGAAAAGAATAAAAGAGGGAATAAAATAAATTAAATGAAGCCCCATGCAATAACAATGGCTTGGTCCATACAGTCTAAGCATGGCCAAGTCCTTTTAAATTGATGTTAATGGGATTAATGAATAAGCTTGGCTAAACTGTCTAAACTTAGTAAAGTAAATAGGCCAGATAAAGAATAAATTTGACCAAATTGCCCAATCTTGGTCAAATAGCCCCTAAGTAGAGTAATTTCTTAGTCCAATAGTTTAATATGGGCTAAATGTCATAGGGAAGTAAGTTAGAACTTAGGGTAGAGCATAGGTTAGTTGGCTTGGTTTCAATAAAACATGCATGATGATCTATGTCGATTCATATCTTTGAAGTTTGAAAGTATGTTACCTGACCCCCATGNGCTGCTAAAGTTTAGGTCTCTCTGATTAATGTTCAGACACAGTTAAAGTTAGAAAAGATATCATCCTTTGTGAAAGATAATAAAATTAAAATGTTGGAAGAATTGGTCCTCAAGATCAGGTAAGACCACTCGAATGTGAAAGAAGTTGAAGAGATGCTTAAAAAGAAAAATGCAGATATAGCATCTCTCAGGAAACAACTGAAACTACCACCAAAGGAAGATGCACAGGCAAAGTAGATAGCTGAGACAGAAGGTGAAAAGGACGAGATGCTCAAGTTGATCATGGAGCAGAATGCACAGTTGAAAGAGATGGAAGTAGAACTGGAAATATTAGTGAAGGATAAAGAACAATCAACGCCTATGGAAGTCATTCCATTGAGCGCAGTTCCACTCACCGGGGTAAGCACAACTTCGGTAGCAAAAACCTCTAGAGCAAAAATTTCCTCAGCAACTCCAATAACATCTCTGGAAAAGACAATGGAATTAGCTAAATCCATGGAAGAAATGGACTTACAAGAGACAGAGATTAGTAGACTGAAAAAGGAGTTTGAGAATCTTTAGCAACTCAATTCCTCCTACCAAACAAGCTACTCCATGGAGAAGAAAACATTAGACAAACTCAAACAGGAATTGTAGCAGCTTCGAAAGCAATAAGTGGTAGGCAAGACACTCGTTGAGGCCAAGGAAAATATTTGGATGGATATCTCCAAATCCATAAATGAAATATGGCCTATGGTGAAAATCATGTTTGAGCAAAAGGAACTGGTACAGAGGAGCAGGCAGGCTATTGAAAAAATAAAAGGAGAGTTGGGAGAAATGCCCATAGAAGCCACTGAGATCATTAGATTCCTGAATTCAAAAACCAAGGAAGAATTAGAATATTTGAAGATTGAGGACAGGACAGAAACCATCCTCGAAGTCAAGAGGGTTTTGACCAAGAGAGGGCTTACACTGCAGTTGGAAGAGAAAGTCCAGACTATGGACGCAGGAGTTCAAAGATTTTTCAGTAAGATCGAATCTCTGCAGAAGAAAGGTCTACCGGACTTAATGGTCCTAAATGATAAGTTAATGACCCTTCCAGATTATAAACAGAATTTGTCCACGGTGGCCAAATATAGTTTGAAATTTTCAGGAATACAACACGAGATCCGGTACATTTTCATCGTCAGGCCAACTTTTGCCAAGTACACGGAAATGGATGAAATATACCAAAAATTACTCAAATTCACTATTCCCAGTCAGCTATGATGGGAAGAGCTATGCAATATGATCGAGTAGGAGATGAGGTGTTCAATTCCATTCAAAAATTAGATCAGACAAAGTCGTGCAGATGACTCACCAACGACCATCCCCAGAATCATCTTGAAGAATTCGACACATCATTAACAGTCGCTAAAGTTTTGTATCTTGTCGAGTTAGTTAGTTAATTTTAGAATCCATCACATCCTGATCATTTATGACAGGGTCGTTGGAACTTTTATTATAAATATTTCCCACTTAGAAGTATTGAGGGTTGTTGATCTTTACGCCCAAGCAAGCTCTAGTTGCTGTAATTTTTATCAGGAAGTCGTTTCAGTAATACAAAGAGAAGTTTCACAAGATTACTACCTGTCAATTGTTGGTGAAGTTCCTTCTATCC
Source organism: Picea glauca (assembly GCA_000966675.3). NCBI lineage: Eukaryota > Viridiplantae > Streptophyta > Pinopsida > Pinales > Pinaceae > Picea > Picea glauca. The sequence continues at coordinate 13,525 of JZKD02S2013195.1, forward strand.
GTGTACAAGTTTTTTCCTTCTCAGTTACCATATTGTCTTTCTAGATCTGATCTTTAAAAGAAGTTAAAGTTGTAGAATTTACCTTTACGTACTATGTTCTTAATCTTTTATAGATTTAAATGTTTTTCTTCCGAGGTTATAACAAAGAAATTCTTAAATGTTTTTTTGTTATTAACTGATATCTCATCTTTTCAGCAATACACCATTTTTATTTCTAAAGAATCCAGCATTAGCACTATCTCTCCCTGTGAAACGAATCTTTTAAAATTGTCTTTGACTTCTATCTTTTATAAACATACCCCATAGCCCAATGGAAGTGTAAGTGACATTCAACCATTTCATTCAAAAACAATACAAACAACTCGGTTACAATCTTTTTAACTAGCCTAAAATCTTTGAAAACTCAAACAAATCTAAAACTAATAGACAGATCCCTCTCTGAAACTTGTAGGGCTAGCTTTTAGTTTCGAAGTAGTTGGTTAAGGTTACCTCTGATAAGTTTCTTCTTACCTCATAACAACCTCTAGGAATTTACAGAGTGATAACATAAATGGCGACCATACTGGGTTAGAACTGAAACAAACTTTCCACCCCTTGTTTTCTTTCCCCTAGAACAAAGACACCATTATTTCTGGAGAAAACACAAACCCTAATCTTTATCTAGAAATAATGTTCATAGGTTGTCAAATTTTGTGCATAAATAACCAAAGCCTCCAAAGGTAGATTAAAATCAATAGTTCTGTCTCCAAAAATAATTTCTACCAGAGCTCATTTTGACCCAGAACTTGCAAAGGTAATAGATAATCCCGAAAGACTACTCAGGAAGAAAGGTACTGCAAAAATTTCGAGGGATAATAGCCCACTTCTGAGGTCTTTTTCCACCCCAGAAAAGTTAGTTGTTCTTCCAGACGTTGAATCTGAGATACCCTTTCAAACAAGTCTTTTCAAGACAAAATCTGATAGTTTTATCAGTGAAATGGTCTTAGACCAAACCGTTTTGCATCCCAGGACCCCTGAGTCACTTTCTCCTAGAGCTAAAGTTGAGAAACGTTTTCACTCCAAGACTGACAATCTTGAATACCTAGTCATGAATCTTGGTCACGCCTTAGACAAGCTCCATATTTAGCAATCCGTCGAACTTCCTGTTTTAACCATCACTGCAGTTTCTACTCGAAATACACTAGGTCAGTCCATCCCTCCAAGCCCTTCGTCCTCTATATCTTCAGGCATTTCCTCTCCTGTCTCACAGGTTGTTGTTCAACCTCCTCCACCAATCATGGTGGCAAGATATGCTCTATTGGTATTGGTTGCTCCTTGAAATAACATGCCCCAAGATTATCAAACTAGACTTCCATAGTTTGATAGTTCTAACCCCTTAAATGTAGAACATGTCGACAAAATGAATGATTACTTTGACCTGCAAGAAGTAGACGAAGTTGATGCGTAGATGATATTATTTGCACAAAGCCTAACTAGAGATTTGAAAAAGTGGTTCAAAAATTTACGTGCTACTACCATTATTGACATGATTGTTTTCCATCAAACCATTTTAGACTGGTGGGAAGTAAAGAAAAATCCTCTCCAAATTCTGTCAGAGTATGAGAACATCAGAAGGAACCAAGGAGAGACAGTGCAGGATTACTGCACTCATTTCAACAATCTTTACAATGCTATCCCGATTGAAATTAAACCTCCACAAGGTTTGGCATTAATAAATTTCCCTATGGTTTTGATGCTGACATGTCGTATCAATTAAGGGAAAGAAACGCAACAACTCTGGAAGACATGCAAAAAAGTGTCGTCAGTGTAGAAGCAAATCTTTTAGCCAGAAGGGCCAGGAAGAGAACAAAAAAGAGGGTCACCATCAAGGAAGAACCTTCTACTTCCTCGTCTGATGCTAAATTAGATTCTCTAGCCAGAGCTATGGAGAAAATGATGGAGAGACTCACCATAACTGACAGAAACCCACCTAGGGAGAACCAAGCTACCCCTCAAATCAGGAACCCGAACTTTAGGATTAATACAACCCAGATTAGGCAAATAGATCCTAGGGATCAATGTGAACAACGGGGACCTGATCAACAGATCAGACCACCTCTCCAGGAAAACTATGCTGATGATGGGGAGGAATTGATTGAGGAGTTTTATTATGCTCATATAAATCTGATGGGTGATCATGATCATGATCACGAGTCTATTTTCCTCACCCAAGAAGAACATGAAATATTTCTCCTTTCGCAAACAAAGGTGAATGAGGAAGTTGAGAAAACAAAAAAGAAAGCCTTTGAGAATGCTATAATGGATGTTCACATACAATATAACCTGAGGAGTAAGAAGACCAATGAGAATTCTCCAAAGAAGGCTATTGAAACCAAGAAAACCTCAGAGAATCCTCATAAAAAATCCTCTAGGCATAATGACACTGAATCTCTCACACAAAAAACTCTAGAAATTCTTAAGAGAACAAGTCGGACATAATTTTCATCAACCATTCAAACAGGAGCACCTACCCACAAAGTTTTTGTCGATAAATCAGAAGTACAGAGTTTAAACAAAACCACCTCTCTTTTCATCCTTGAAGGAGAACTATCAAAATTGAAGATTCACATTCCCCTCTCTGAGTTGATGAACAAGAACGCTTATAGGTCTTAGGTGATAAAAGATTTAAGTATCGAACCCGATATAGGTACCAAAGCCTTGAATGTGGGATCGGTACTCCATTCTGACATAGTAAACCTTGTTGATGACCAACCTCAGCTCCTGTTTGGTCTTGAAGTTGACGCTCAAACTGATAATGGTGTCGTGGCCCCTTTTTACATCAGCCTGAATATCCATGACCTGATATTGCACAACGCTATGCTGGATTCGAGTGCTTCCCACAACCTAATGCCCAAGGCCATGATGGAAAATTTGGGTCTTGAGGTCACCAGACTTTACAAAGATCTGCATTCTTTTGATTCCAGAAAGGTCAAATTTATAGGCCTGATTAAAGACTTATGCATCACCTTGGCTCAAATACCGGCAAAAATTTATGTCAGTAGCTAGATATGTCCTACGCCACCATTCCAGTTTTCGGTCAACAGAGAAGACTTTACAGAGAAACACTGATGAAGTATATGGTCAGTAGTCAGGAGAAGCCACACAATTACCCACTATATTCTGCACACTCTGACCTGGACTCTTTCATTCTATATAACGATGGTGATCTCAAAGAACAAATCACACAACTGGAAGATGATGCACATGATCCAAAGGACGACATAACGATTGTCAAAGTAAGAAACCCCATGGTTGAAGAAAATGAGGAATTACCAACATACTTCTGGAGCATGGACTTCGATGGCGCTGTGAGTAAAGATGGAGCTGCGGCCAGAGTGTGGATGCATAACCACAGATCAAGGTACTCCGAGAATCATTTATATAAACTGAACTTCCATTGTAATAACAACATAGCCGAGTACGAGGCTTTAATGCTCGGCCTGAAATTATTGAAAAAAGTTGGTGCTAAGCAGATAATGGTAAGGGGTGAATCTGAATTAATTATCAAGCAAATCAAAGGTGAGTATGCAGCAAAACATCCCAAACTTAGAGCCTATATAAGCGCTGCTTTAGATGCTCTCCAATGTTTTGTTGAGGTTGATTTGTAGGTGATGCCCAGAGGACAAAATATACTCACAGACGGACTAGCTACGTCAGCGACTACCTGTAAAATCCCTTTTCATCCCTCTCGCAAGTACACTGTGGAGGTGAAATGCAAACCCACTGTTCCTGACAACATCAGATATTGGCAGCTATTTGGAAATGACAATCAAGTTGAAGATTTCCTGCAATGTAAAAATTATTTTGAATGTACAAACATAGATTTAGAACACGATGAAGAAGTTGTAAATAAATATGTTTTTGAGAATGGTAGTGTAAATACAATAGATGCTGAAAAATAAATGAAAATGATGTAGATTCTGATATCCTACAGTTGAAAAATAATGTGTTACCTAGAGGTCTAGTTCCGTTGGAAGACTTGTTTGATTTTAACGATGTAGCCAAAAAACCAAAAATTGAAGCTAGTAGTAAAGAGCTNAAGAACAATCAACGCCTATGGAAGTCATTCCATTGAGCGCAGTTCCACTCACCGGGGTAAGCACAACTTCGGTAGCAAAAACCTCTAGAGCAAAAATTTCCTCAGCAACTCCAATAACATCTCTGGAAAAGACAATGGAATTAGCTAAATCCATGGAAGAAATGGACTTACAAGAGACAGAGATTAGTAGACTGAAAAAGGAGTTTGAGAATCTTTAGCAACTCAATTCCTCCTACCAAACAAGCTACTCCATGGAGAAGAAAACATTAGACAAACTCAAACAGGAATTGTAGCAGCTTCGAAAGCAATAAGTGGTAGGCAAGACACTCGTTGAGGCCAAGGAAAATATTTGGATGGATATCTCCAAATCCATAAATGAAATATGGCCTATGGTGAAAATCATGTTTGAGCAAAAGGAACTGGTACAGAGGAGCAGGCAGGCTATTGAAAAAATAAAAGGAGAGTTGGGAGAAATGCCCATAGAAGCCACTGAGATCATTAGATTCCTGAATTCAAAAACCAAGGAAGAATTAGAATATTTGAAGATTGAGGACAGGACAGAAACCATCCTCGAAGTCAAGAGGGTTTTGACCAAGAGAGGGCTTACACTGCAGTTGGAAGAGAAAGTCCAGACTATGGACGCAGGAGTTCAAAGATTTTTCAGTAAGATCGAATCTCTGCAGAAGAAAGGTCTACCGGACTTAATGGTCCTAAATGATAAGTTAATGACCCTTCCGGATTATAAACAGAAGTTGTCCACGGTGGCCAAATATAGTTTGAAATTTTTAGGAATACAACACGAGATCCGATACATTTTCATCGTCAGGCCAACTTTTTCCAAGTACACGGAAATGGATGAAATATACCAAAAATTACTCAAATTCACTATTCCCAGTCAGCTATGATGGGAAGAGCTATGCAATATGATTGAGTAGGAGATGAGGTGTTCAAGTCCATTCAAAAATTAGATCAGACAAAGTCGTGCAGATGACTCACCAACGACCATCCCCAGAATCATCTTGAAGAATTCGACACATCATTAACAGTCGCTAAAGTTTTGTAACTTGTCGAGTTAGTTAGTTAATTTTAGAATCCATCACATCCTGATCATTTATGACAGGGTCGTTGGAACTTTTATTATAAATATTTCTCACTTAGAAGTATTGAGGGTTGTTGATCTTTACGCCCAAGCAAGCTCTAGTTGCTGTAATTTTTATCAGGAAGTCGTTTCAGTAATACAAAGAGAAGTTTCACAGGATTACTACCTGTCAATTGTTGGTGAAGTTCCTTCTATCCGTGTACAAGTTTTTTCCTTCTCAGTTACCATATTGTCTTTCTAGATTTGATCTTTAAAAGAAGTTAAAGTTGTAGAATTTACCTTTACGTACTCTGTTCTTAATCTTTTATAGATTTAAATGTTTTTCTTCCGAGGTTATAACAAAGAAATTCTTAAATGTTTTTTTGTTATTAACTGATATCTCATCTTTTCAGCAATACACCATTTTTATTTCTAAAGAATCCAGCATTAGCACTATCTCTCCCTGTGAAACGAATCTTTTAAAATTGTCTTTGACTTCTATCTTTTATAAACATACCCCATAGCCCAATGGAAGTGTAAGTGACATTCAACCATTTCATTCAAAAACAATACAAACAACTCGGTTACAATCTTTTTAACTAGCCTAAAATCTTTGAAAACTCAAACAAATCTAAAACTAATAGACAGATCCCTCTCTGAAACTTGTAGGGCTAGCTTTTAGTTTCGAAGTAGTTGGTTAAGGTTACCTCTGATAAGTTTCTTCTTACCTCATAACAACCTCTAGGAATTTACAGAGTGATAACATAAATGGCGACCATACTGGGTTAGAACTGAAACAAACTTTCCACCCCTTGTTTTCTTTCCCCTAGAACAAAGACACCATTATTTCTGGAGAAAACACAAACCCTAATCTTTATCTAGAAATAATGTTCATAGGTTGTCAAATTTTGTGCATAAATAACCAAAGCCTCCAAAGGTAGATTAAAATCAATAGTTCTGTCTCCAAAAATAATTTCTACCAGAGCTCATTTTGACCCAGAACTTGCAAAGGTAATAGATAATCCCGAAAGACTACTCAGGAAGAAAGGTACTGCAAAAATTTCGAGGGATAATAGCCCACTTCTGAGGTCTTTTTCCACCCCAGAAAAGTTAGTTGTTCTTCCAGACGTTGAATCTGAGATACCCTTTCAAACAAGTCTTTTCAAGACAAAATCTGATAGTTTTATCAGTGAAATGGTCTTAGACCAAACCGTTTTGCATCCCAGGACCCCTGAGTCACTTTCTCCTAGAGCTAAAGTTGAGAAACGTTTTCACTCCAAGACTGACAATCTTGAATACCTAGTCATGAATCTTGGTCACGCCTTAGACAAGCTCCATATTTAGCAATCCGTCGAACTTCCTGTTTTAACCATCACTGCAGTTTCTACTCGAAATACACTAGGTCAGTCCATCCCTCCAAGCCCTTCGTCCTCTATATCTTCAGGCATTTCCTCTCCTGTCTCACAGGTTGTTGTTCAACCTCCTCCACCAATCATGGTGGCAAGATATGCTCTATTGGTATTGGTTGCTCCTTGAAATAACATGCCCCAAGATTATCAAACTAGACTTCCATAGTTTGATAGTTCTAACCCCTTAAATGTAGAACATGTCGACAAAATGAATGATTACTTTGACCTGCAAGAAGTAGACGAAGTTGATGCGTAGATGATATTATTTGCACAAAGCCTAACTAGAGATTTGAAAAAGTGGTTCAAAAATTTACGTGCTACTACCATTATTGACATGATTGTTTTCCATCAAACCATTTTAGACTGGTGGGAAGTAAAGAAAAATCCTCTCCAAATTCTGTCAGAGTATGAGAACATCAGAAGGAACCAAGGAGAGACAGTGCAGGATTACTGCACTCATTTCAACAATCTTTACAATGCTATCCCGATTGAAATTAAACCTCCACAAGGTTTGGCATTAATAAATTTCCCTATGGTTTTGATGCTGACATGTCGTATCAATTAAGGGAAAGAAACGCAACAACTCTGGAAGACATGCAAAAAAGTGTCGTCAGTGTAGAAGCAAATCTTTTAGCCAGAAGGGCCAGGAAGAGAACAAAAAAGAGGGTCACCATCAAGGAAGAACCTTCTACTTCCTCGTCTGATGCTAAATTAGATTCTCTAGCCAGAGCTATGGAGAAAATGATGGAGAGACTCACCATAACTGACAGAAACCCACCTAGGGAGAACCAAGCTACCCCTCAAATCAGGAACCCGAACTTTAGGATTAATACAACCCAGATTAGGCAAATAGATCCTAGGGATCAATGTGAACAACGGGGACCTGATCAACAGATCAGACCACCTCTCCAGGAAAACTATGCTGATGATGGGGAGGAATTGATTGAGGAGTTTTATTATGCTCATATAAATCTGATGGGTGATCATGATCATGATCACGAGTCTATTTTCCTCACCCAAGAAGAACATGAAATATTTCTCCTTTCGCAAACAAAGGTGAATGAGGAAGTTGAGAAAACAAAAAAGAAAGCCTTTGAGAATGCTATAATGGATGTTCACATACAATATAACCTGAGGAGTAAGAAGACCAATGAGAATTCTCCAAAGAAGGCTATTGAAACCAAGAAAACCTCAGAGAATCCTCATAAAAAATCCTCTAGGCATAATGACACTGAATCTCTCACACAAAAAACTCTAGAAATTCTTAAGAGAACAAGTCGGACATAATTTTCATCAACCATTCAAACAGGAGCACCTACCCACAAAGTTTTTGTCGATAAATCAGAAGTACAGAGTTTAAACAAAACCACCTCTCTTTTCATCCTTGAAGGAGAACTATCAAAATTGAAGATTCACATTCCCCTCTCTGAGTTGATGAACAAGAACGCTTATAGGTCTTAGGTGATAAAAGATTTAAGTATCGAACCCGATATAGGTACCAAAGCCTTGAATGTGGGATCGGTACTCCATTCTGACATAGTAAACCTTGTTGATGACCAACCTCAGCTCCTGTTTGGTCTTGAAGTTGACGCTCAAACTGATAATGGTGTCGTGGCCCCTTTTTACATCAGCCTGAATATCCATGACCTGATATTGCACAACGCTATGCTGGATTCGAGTGCTTCCCACAACCTAATGCCCAAGGCCATGATGGAAAATTTGGGTCTTGAGGTCACCAGACTTTACAAAGATCTGCATTCTTTTGATTCCAGAAAGGTCAAATTTATAGGCCTGATTAAAGACTTATGCATCACCTTGGCTCAAATACCGGCAAAAATTTATGTCAGTAGCTAGATATGTCCTACGCCACCATTCCAGTTTTCGGTCAACAGAGAAGACTTTACAGAGAAACACTGATGAAGTATATGGTCAGTAGTCAGGAGAAGCCACACAATTACCCACTATATTCTGCACACTCTGACCTGGACTCTTTCATTCTATATAACGATGGTGATCTCAAAGAACAAATCACACAACTGGAAGATGATGCACATGATCCAAAGGACGACATAACGATTGTCAAAGTAAGAAACCCCATGGTTGAAGAAAATGAGGAATTACCAACATACTTCTGGAGCATGGACTTCGATGGCGCTGTGAGTAAAGATGGAGCTGCGGCCAGAGTGTGGATGCATAACCACAGATCAAGGTACTCCGAGAATCATTTATATAAACTGAACTTCCATTGTAATAACAACATAGCCGAGTACGAGGCTTTAATGCTCGGCCTGAAATTATTGAAAAAAGTTGGTGCTAAGCAGATAATGGTAAGGGGTGAATCTGAATTAATTATCAAGCAAATCAAAGGTGAGTATGCAGCAAAACATCCCAAACTTAGAGCCTATATAAGCGCTGCTTTAGATGCTCTCCAATGTTTTGTTGAGGTTGATTTGTAGGTGATGCCCAGAGGACAAAATATACTCACAGACGGACTAGCTACGTCAGCGACTACCTGTAAAATCCCTTTTCATCCCTCTCGCAAGTACACTGTGGAGGTGAAATGCAAACCCACTGTTCCTGACAACATCAGATATTGGCAGCTATTTGGAAATGACAATCAAGTTGAAGATTTCCTGCAATGTAAAAATTATTTTGAATGTACAAACATAGATTTAGAACACGATGAAGAAGTTGTAAATAAATATGTTTTTGAGAATGGTAGTGTAAATACAATAGATGCTGAAAAATAAATGAAAATGATGTAGATTCTGATATCCTACAGTTGAAAAATAATGTGTTACCTAGAGGTCTAGTTCCGTTGGAAGACTTGTTTGATTTTAACGATGTAGCCAAAAAACCAAAAATTGAAGCTAGTAGTAAAGAGCT
>JZKD02S2013206.1:13487-26941 GCA_000966675.3 Picea glauca
CCAGTCATTATCGTCAGTCCCTTCACTAAGTGGGGAGTAGATTTCCTTGATTGCAACCCAACTTTGGCTAGGGGGCATCAACAAATTATCATGGTTGTCAACTACTTCACCAAGTTGGATGAAGCCATGCCTACCATGAAATCTGATGGGAAGACTACAACTTTTTTCGTATTCAACCAAATTATCGCCCGGTTTAGTATCCTGAGTGAGATTGTCACTAATCAAGGAATTCATTTTCAAAATGAAATGATGATAGAACTAGCATCTAAGCTGGGGTTTAAACATGATCACTCATCTCCTTATTACCCCCAGGAAAATGGGCAAGTAGAGGCCATCATTAAGTCTCTCAAGACCATTTTTCAAAAAACTGTCAATCAGAGCAATTCCAACTAGCACATCATGTTATATTCCGCACTTTAGGCATATCAAACCTCGGTTAAGACTGCCACCAGTTTTCTCCTTTTAGGTTAGTACATGGTGTGGAGTCGATACTTCCAATTGAATGTGAAATCCCTTCTCTCAAATTGGCAGTTGAGCTCCTACCTGGCACTTCGTATTTAGAACAACGCCTTGTACACCTAGAGAGTCTTGATGAGCAACATCGGGACACCTTTACGACTATCGAGGAAAACAAGAAATGTGTCAAGGTTCAGTACGATAAGTCTATCTATCCTCGGTTGTATGCTAAGGGTGACTTGGTCCTCTTATATGACCAAGCCAAAGAACCACTAGGGGCAGGCAAGTTTAAAACCATGTGGCACGATCCTTATATCATGCGACGTGTTCTAGAAAAAGAAGCCTATGAGTTGGAAGATTATGAAGGGAATAAATTGGCTGAGCCTAGAAATGGGATCTACTTAAAAAATTACTACAATTGAGCCTCGGGCTTGGGTGAAACCCTTTGTATACTAATGTAAATTTAGTGTATATACACCTTTTCCCCTTTTTTGTCTTTGGCTTGCTTATCGAGTTTTCCCTTTTGTTGGCAGATGTCAACGAAATCTTTGGTCTATGTAGGATTTGCAGACAGAGCCAATCGTCATACAAGGAACTTATCTTCCTCCACATGGGTGATTTACTCGTCTGAGGGTCTACTGGTGTCTTCAGGTGGCGTATGCCTAGGGCCATCCACAAATAATGTGGTTGAATATAACATCGTTATAGAATTATTACGTGATGCTATCTCACATGGTATTCGCTACATAGAGGTGCACCTAGACTCTCAGTTAGTCGTACGTCAGTTAAATGGTCATACCGTGTGTGTTATCCGAAGTTACTCCATTGATTCCTATGGGTACATATTTTAGAATGACAATTTGATTTTATTATATATTTTCACATTCCTAGAAGTTCTAATCATGTATCTAATGCCTATGCTAATTATTTTTTGGATTGGCATTTGTCACATCAATAAAGCAAAGAAGACCATTAAATCAATGTACACATTGTAAGATATAAGTACAACCAAAGATGCTTCTTTTTATATTTCCAAAAAATATGGTGTTTTATATTACAAAATTGGGGCTAAAACCCTCAAAAATACATATGCAGCCGATATACATGTCCGATGACATCTATGCCTGTGGCACCAGATGAGTCCTGTGATAGAAAACCATGGTGTTGTCGAGACACCGGAAGAGTCATACCCATGCTCTAAGTACACCGACAACCTACCTCTGCATGGCTTCAGGTAGATCCTCCACCTGAACCATAGGAATACTTTGTGTCAAACATGACAGGTTTCCCTACACATCCCGAAGGACTCTCTCCACCTCTCCTTCCACTGCCTCATCTGCCCAATGCCTCCATCTGTGTTGTAGGAATCCCTCTAGCCATTGTGGACCCATGTCTGCAACCACACAAGTATCGAGTTAATATTTAAAAACACCATCAAAAAAATATTTTTGTTCTTTTAAAATACAAAAATACAAAAAATGAATATATAAAAAACATTGTTTACCTATGGTGCCATAGGCAACTCCTTGTGGAAGTGACATATCATGCTCACCTCTGAAATAAATTCCTGCATAGGGATATCATCCAAGGCTATGATTTGTCTCCCCCACCAGAAGAAAAAATCATCATTCTAGGGTGTCACCACGCTGCCTCCCCCCTGCCATCTCATGACCTCGACCCATCACGCCATAGATGGATTGTGTGGCCCTCTAGGAATGATCTCCACTCTAGGTCCCATGCATGGGATCCACTCGAAAAATAAGCTACAAAGGATAGATGCAAACCCAAATTTTCTCTTTGCCCCCTTCTTGCACTCTGTCAGCTGACCATTCATGTTGGTCAGTAGTGAGGTACACCAATCATACACTATAGGTCTCACACACTCCAGTGCATAAAACATAAGTGGTCTCGATGCTTGATACAACGAGGCCAACCATATGATCCTGGTAAGCACCAGCACAATAATCTTCAGGCTGAGGTTACCTATAGCCCGGATAGGGATTTGACTTCCCACCATGGGAGTCCCTACAACATAGTGGGCCTCAATGTATTCTTCGACCTTCATCCCACTTCCAGCCCTGCGTGACTTAAGGTCCACGACATCTCCTCGGTGTGAAAGTCCTATCAAGAAGTATATGTCCTCTACTTCGATCCTTAATGGTTTCCCATCAAGGATAAAGCTCTCGCTATCTGAATCCCAATAGATCACCAGCATTTCCAATAACCTCACTTGGGCCCTCATTCCTTTAAGAGCCCAAAACTTGTATAGAACACATATTCTTAATGTCGCTTGAGCCACCAGATCCCTTTCCACTGTTGCATCTACCTCCAGGGGTGATTTTAAGAACCCACCCTAAATTTATATGTATAATAAATGGGCGAATCCCCATGATACATAGGAAAAATTGAAGGCTATTTTATCAATAATATAAAATGTAAATATAATTTTTTGGCGAATATTTTAGTCAATTATATAATCTTGTAAAATATTGGCGAATNATAGCAACCATCTCATTTTTAGATCATACAAAGAAAGATTTTTTTATGACAAATACAGAAAACTATTAAAAATCATGAATTGGCTCTTAATGTTGCAACGTTAAGATTAAGAGCTCTGCGAGCGGGGTCTTGGACTAACAAAATATGGTCACTGTCAACTAGTGCCTGGGCCGAACCTGGGAGTAACCCATTACCAACTAGAAGAAAGTCCAAGAGTAAAATACTAAACCCGTAAACCTCAAGGCCCAAAGGGGAAATAAGAGGTAACAAAAGAAGAGTAAAACCATAATTTGTAAACCTCTGTTCTGTCAAACTCCAAAGGGGAAATTCAAATAAGAATGAAGATGTAAACTGGGGAATGCATTTCAGATCCCATATAATTTATAACATGTGGGAGGGCCAAAAATCTCCATGTTCTTTGGAAATCGGGCAAAGGGAAGATTGTAGGCTATAGCTACCTAGTGTTGAGTGCCCACTGCCCATACCACAAAATCGGGGCGAAATTAAACCATAAACCCCGATTTTACCAAATGGCAGGGCAAAGAAACTATCACAAATTCCCATATTTCTAGAAATTTGGCTAATGGAAGCTTGTTCCTCCAAATTTCAGGGGCTAAATACAATTTGTTTTCCTCTATCCCTCCTAAAAACATGGGCTAACCCTGTACACAATTTTTACCCTAAAATAAATTACGGGATAATGAAATAACTTTTAAAAAATCACTCTAATACAAAAAATTCGCCCAATAAAAAATTAGAGGCCCCTTAATTTCGCCCATGAGCGAAATTTCGCCCCTAAAATCATATATGTCTACCTCCTCATTTTCTCTCTCCCTCCACTCCAACACCATCCTGCAAAAACCAAATCAATTTTTGAGTTAAAAACTTATTTTTTTCCATTTTGCACATGTATACGCGGTTTATCCAAGAACAGTCGTGGGTAGGGCCTGATATACACCCCATGTAGTTCACAAAGGGGCATATCTCTAGTCGTATACACGACATATTAGTAGAAACCTGTTTATACCAAAAAACACAATTTGTGCCCCTAAAAATAAAAAATTGGAGCCCAATTCAAAATTGTAAACCATTGAATTTGAAGAGGATGGGATGAAGAGTTACCTGGACCAAATGGCTTGCGATTTCATTTCTTATTGCTCCCACGATTGTCGTTTGAATTCCAGAGGTATGTTAGTCCAAATTGCACTATTTTGGGTGAAAATGAAAATGACATAGTAAATTATGATTTTATTACTATTTATAAAACATTTTTTCCCATTTGATATAGTTTTATGCCATTATTTTGTCTAATGGACTAATTCAAAAGTGGTTTTAAGCTGGTTTTTGTAGTTTCGACACACTTTTCTTACAAATTTCGACGTCACGGTTGGTCATTCGTATCCTCAGGCAGGTATATTCATAACCTATCATATAGGATAGGTATTCACTACATCGTACAATTTTGCATTATCCTCCAATTACCACTTTTTACGCCTTAGGTACGAACCCATTTATTGTGATGCATTAACCTTCATCTCCTACCATAGCATTGTTAATAAATGGTAGAGACTTACCAAACATGGCTACCCTAGTTAGAACCTCTTTGTCATTTCGGGCCCATGCTGATATTTTTTCCTTAAGACCAAGAGTCCATTAGAATTCGATACATGAATTTACAATAAAATCCATTTCCCATTCATGCACACATGGCCTTATTTCCCATGGACTCCCAAAAACACGAGTCTTAGTTCAACTCTTTTCTGACTCGTTACTAAAAATTGAAAAGATCGTCGAGTGATTTGTCGCTTTCACACTCGTTAAAATTGGATTTGAAAGATCATGAGTCTTAGTTAATATATTTTCCGACTCACTATAAAAAATGGAAAATATCATTGAGTGAACTTGTCTTCTTCACACTCGTAAATTGGATTTGAAAAGACGTCTATTTGGCACAAGTTTACCCATTTTTCACACCAAGTAGACTAAAAGATATAAAAAATGACATTTTTTGGCGTTAAATTGTGATTGCATGCCATGCCCTTGCTTGAAGTATTGATCCTTTAGCAGGTTCTCACTTTGCATTATAAACCATGGCCCAAGTAGTTTGCATCCTCAACCAAGAAGAGCCTTGTCTATATCCTTCACAATTTGACACCCTATACCTTGGAGGGAACATCACTCTGAGTGTCCATCTCTCACATGAATTTCCTTGCATTGAGCATAGGTACATTCCACTACTGAAACTAGTTTTGCTTACTTGCGATGCTCGTTCCCTCCTCTGTATCATAGCATTCACTTGTTATGAAAAAAAAAAAAAAAAACGAGCGGGAAGGGAGTATTGTATTGCAATTGGCAGTAGTCATGTCGCCTTTGAACAGACCACAAAGTTATTGAGTCCTTGCGTCATCATAATTTTGGGTTTAGCGTGGCCTTAGGAAGTTGATCTCGTTACATAATTTTCTCTACCGACTGGTTAATCTTCTAGCCACTATAGAGAACATTATGAATGCCTCCTACATCTAATTGAAAAATCATTAAGTCTATGTTGCTAGAGTCCACCGTATGTCTCATGCTGTTGTTCAAAGGAAGTCTATCAACCTGTGTCGGCCACTCCTCATAAATCTTGACTTCGCATGTCGGCCATACCCTCAGTTTGTCTTAGAATCACATGATACTTTGGTCTTATGATGCACCCTGGCCCTACTTTCATCATTGGTAGGTCACCTTGAACCCAACAATCAACATTTCATTATGGGTTGTTGACTGGGTGGTTTCCCTTATGTTCGATAGCAAGACATCTATTCACACTTTGGTATTTGTGCAGTGTCTTGGATTCCATTAGCCTTATTGGTGCTTTCGTCACCTTTTTCAATAGTTTTCATCATTGGTTTCTATTCAGAGGGTATTTTTCATGTACCACTTGCATTTGGCACACGCAAAAGATGCACATGGTCATTGGTTCATGAACATGTTCTTCATCCAATATCCACCAAATCATGAAGCTCTTGCTTTGTTCCTTTTGCTGACTGATGAGAGATGCCTTAATTCTCTCCCTTCAGCAGGTCTCTTTCCATCAACTTCAGCTCATGTATTATGGATAGGAGACTTAGAGTTTTATGAGTACCTTGAGGTTTGCAATCATTAGTCGTAGGCTCTCTCTTCATTGATAGGTGGGAATACATCAATGTCTCCCGATCAATGGATCTCTCAAATGTTCGACACCAGCTCCTTTATTCACATTTGTAGAGATGTACTCGGTGCCTCGATACCTACATTCATCATTGGTAGGCTATCTCGCATTTGTTAATGATATACCTCAATGACCAGTAATCAAATGATGTCTCATCGTGTTCGACCTCAAATCATTTATTCACATGATGTAGACTTGCACCATTGGTGGATTGTATTTAAGACTTGAAGACATCACTTTGTAGACACAGCTTTCCTGAGATGTTTCTTCCATTTAATCGGACCCGTACCTATTTGACTTCAATGATCATGGGAGATTAGATTGTATGCCATGGTATACAGATATCTTCAGATTGATTTTGAGACTGGTTTCACTGGGCCTTGTTCATGGCTATGACAACTATTGGCATGTAACATCATTTATATTTTCCTACTCCTAGCCATGAACACTTGTTGGTATATTTTCCACATGGATATGCATTGTATTTTTGGCAGCCATGTATGCAAAGTCAATACATAATGTAATGAGCAATTGAGTTCATCCAGCTGGTTCTCTACCACTCCACTTCTGGGTTATTTATAATGTATTTTGGCCATTGTAGATACTCCTCTGATCTCACACATTAGGGGACATTTGTTATAGCAAGATTTGCCTCACCATTGCTATATTGCACAGAGGGCCTTTTTCCATTTCCCTATGCAGACTTATCAACCCCCTCTTTGATAAATCCAGAGCCAAGATTATATATTTTTCCACATATAGGCTTCCTAATTGCTTTACAANCAAAAACCAAATCAATTTTTGAGTTAAAAACTTATTTTTTTCCATTTTGCACATGTATACGCGGTTTATCCAAGAACAGTCGTGGGTAGGGCCTGATATACACCCCATGTAGTTCACAAAGGGGCATATCTCTAGTCGTATACACGACATATTAGTAGAAACCTGTTTATACCAAAAAACACAATTTGTGCCCCTAAAAATAAAAAATTGGAGCCCAATTCAAAATTGTAAACCATTGAATTTGAAGAGGATGGGATGAAGAGTTACCTGGACCAAATGGCTTGCGATTTCATTTCTTATTGCTCCCACGATTGTCGTTTGAATTCCAGAGGTATGTTAGTCCAAATTGCACTATTTTGGGTGAAAATGAAAATGACATAGTAAATTATGATTTTATTACTATTTATAAAACATTTTTTCCCATTTGATATAGTTTTATGCCATTATTTTGTCTAATGGACTAATTCAAAAGTGGTTTTAAGCTGGTTTTTGTAGTTTCGACACACTTTTCTTACAAATTTCGACGTCACGGTTGGTCATTCGTATCCTCAGGCAGGTATATTCATAACCTATCATATAGGATAGGTATTCACTACATCGTACAATTTTGCATTATCCTCCAATTACCACTTTTTACGCCTTAGGTACGAACCCATTTATTGTGATGCATTAACCTTCATCTCCTACCATAGCATTGTTAATAAATGGTAGAGACTTACCAAACATGGCTACCCTAGTTAGAACCTCTTTGTCATTTCGGGCCCATGCTGATATTTTTTCCTTAAGACCAAGAGTCCATTAGAATTCGATACATGAATTTACAATAAAATCCATTTCCCATTCATGCACACATGGCCTTATTTCCCATGGACTCCCAAAAACACGAGTCTTAGTTCAACTCTTTTCTGACTCGTTACTAAAAATTGAAAAGATCGTCGAGTGATTTGTCGCTTTCACACTCGTTAAAATTGGATTTGAAAGATCATGAGTCTTAGTTAATATCTTTTCCGACTCACTATAAAAAATGGAAAATATCATTGAGTGAACTTGTCTTCTTCACACTCGTAAATTGGATTTGAAAAGACGTCTATTTGGCACAAGTTTAACCCTTTTTCACACCAAGTAGACTAAAAGATATAAAAAATGACATTTTTGGGCGTTAAATTGTGATTGCATCCCATGCCCTTGCTTGAAGTATTGATCCTTTAGCAGGTTCTCACTTTTCATTATAAACCATGGCCCAAGTAGTTTTCATCCTCAACCAAGCAGAGCCTTGTCTATATCCTTCACAATTTGACACCCTATACCTTGGAGGGCACATCACTCTGAGTGTCCATCTCTCGCATGAATTTCCTTGCATTGAGCATAGGTACATTCCACTGCTGAAACTAGTTTTGCTTACTTGCGACACTCGTTCCCTCCTCGGTATCATAGCATTCNGCGTATATCGGGATTTGTGAAAGAAAATAAAAAATGAGGTCAGGTTTCCATGTCACAACAAATGATCTCTGATCTTTGTCCTTCCATATACTGGAAACATTCTGACTTGACCCTTCAGTTGCATTCTGGAGGCTATAAGAGCACAATTTTGAGCTATGGAAAAGAGAGAGAAAGCATTCAACTTTGAGAGCAAAGTTACTCTGGAGAAATTACTTCATATTGAGTCTGCATCCCTTTGTCCCTCAAGTCTGAACACAGTGTTTATCCCCCAAGATCTTCCCTTATTGTCAAGAGGATCTCATTATCTCTTTGTTATGAGATTTCCTTTGGTGGAGGATTGAAGTGGTGGAGACCGAGTTGGAAGGAACTTGGTTTCTTGGTTTCAAACCGTGTCGACAGAGAAGCATGTAATGTTGATACTTTTGTTGATCAATTATTAATAGAAATACTCTTTTCCCGTCCTATCGATATCTTGAAAATATATGATTATTATCCATGGGCATGTTTGTAATGTTTATTAATGAATTGTGTTATTTGATGTGCTAACTCATTTTATATACTGTCACTATATACTTGCATCGCTTGTCTGTTGAGAACTTCTTGCAGGTGTAAATCTTTGGGTCAAGGTGCTCAACGGTGGAACAACATCAAATGATTGGATCAAGGTAGGCTTCTTCCTCATATTGCACATTAGTATATATAACACATGTTGGAATTGAGTTGATTTCTGTAGTCATACCTTTTTGTTGTGGTTTACCCTTTCCCATAGATAGTTTTTCCCTTGTAACAGTAAAGCATAGGCAACGATGAAGATTGGTTATTGCACCAATGGTTATCATTGTTATCACATCTTATTCACGCAGTAAGGATCAATGAATATCACTCCTCTTGCATGAGACGATATTTGACGTATCACACCTCCAATAAGACTGAGGGAAAAAAATATATCGCATGTTGAACACACTTACTCATGATAGGGAAGAAATTATTGCCCCTGCATTGAATTTGTCCTCTTTCACAGAAATCTCCCATTCATCAGATATTTCCTCTTTCATAGAAATCGTCCCTACAAATATCGCTCACTTATGCAATGACTTTCTCACCTAAATATTTGATACTACTTGTTGGGCAACAAAAGCATAACACAACAAGATTCAATGGAAAATAAATAAAACAAACAACAAGAGATGACATCGAACACAATGAAAAAAATCACATAGTGGACACAGTGTTTAAGTGAAAAAACCCTTTAAGGAAAAAAATTACGGAGCAATGATAATCAATATTCTTATTGTTCAATGTAGAATTTTAACAACCAAACACACGAATACTACCATCCTCTCACACTATTCCCACACAATGCACTCCACTATATTGCTTACTCAAACCTCTACGAGTATGCTAGATATATAAGATTTGTTAGATGGTTAAACAAAATAGTTACAATCTGATCCACTAGTTACAAAAATTGATCAATGTAGTGTGCATGCATGCACATTCCATTTTTAGTTGATACGGTGTGCATGCATCTGCATGGAAAATTATAGTGCTACTAGAATCTTTGTTGGGTTACAGATGTTCATTGTCTACTCTTTACTATGTGTATGTATTTGGCATTGGATAAGGAGTGATTCTTCACAAATTAATTTTATCATCGTAAGCTTTTAGTATTTTGGTATTTTTAAACAAATATGAATAAAAGAAAATAAAATTAATATATAATGTTATTTTTTAATAAATCACATATTTATAATAATCCAAAAATTTATATATATATATATATATATATATATGATTTTTGKTTGATTAATAGTAAAAATATTATAAMAAAATTTCCAATATTAAACATATTAATAACAACAATTTCAAATGTTTTGTTCTTCCAAGTTCCAATGTTTTGAATTCTAATTGTATCACAATATAATCGAAATTACAGTAACCCAACACCAAAAGTACTTTAAAGAACATATCACAAATTCATTTATGGAATTAGCAAAATTAAAAATCCCATGCAAAAGGAACTTTTTTTAGGCCAAAAATGAAGCAACATTTTAAGGCCAAAAATGTGATAAGGGACACGTTTCTCTTTTAAAAAAACACAAATTAATATGCTATACATTCTGAAAAACTAAATTCATGTTTGGGAGTTTGTGGTTCATAAGACATTGAATGTGAGTATGGGATAGGGGTTATCATATCACTTTGAGATTAATTTGGTTGAAGATTTTATAAGATGGAAAATTGTAATTTAAACATTTGCATATTGTGATTTTGAATTGATTTCAAAGTTTTTTTTATCTATCTAAATATTCAAAATTGCAAGAAGACACAAGAAGACATAAAAATATTTTCTTCAAATTTCAAGAAGAGATAACAAGATACAAATAATAATTTCAATTGTATTTGGACAAATTTGTCTTCAAATTCCAAGAAGACATGAGAAGATACGAACAACAATTTGGATTCCACTTGGACAAATGTTTCTTCCAATTCCAAAAAGATACAAACAACAATTCCAATTGCACTTGGACAAATTTGTCTTCCAAAGTTTCCTACAATGGTCTGGCAATAACAAAAATCTCTCTATGAATCAAACACGAATAGTAACATAAGAAAACCATGTCTGTCCGTGCTATTTTTGTGTGAAGGTCTCACCGATTTTTTTTTGGCCTTAAGATAGAATAGGTAGTGGAGTTTGTTTGGCACCAAAATATGCCCAACAAGAACATGGTCCCATTCCTAGAACGCATGCACACTAAAGTGTGTGTGCATTCTAGGAATGCGTGCATGTTCCTACTGAGTACAAACAATCAACAACTACAACTCAATCAAGTCACAAGAGTGTGTGTGTACTCTTAATGCTACATAGATAACATATATTATAGACCAAACAAATTTATGAATATAAATGTATAGGGGTATGGGGACAAATTAGGAATAAGGGGTTAGGATTGAAAGTGTTTTCAATGATAGATCAATGGTTAGAGAACCAAGATGTGGGTGATGTGGGTGCAAGGGTTTTACAAAAGGTATACACATAGTTCACTGATGGCTCGAGAGTAGAGGGGGTTAAGGGTTGAGTACAAGTTATTTATAGGATTAGATGAATCTAGGGGGTTTTGTTAAGGTTTAAGCTATTATTAGGTTTATTTTCAATTTACTAGATAACCATAGCATACGTAGGATCACTGAGAGAAAAAAAATCACAATATACACAGTATTTATCCTAGGAAACCCTCATGGGGGAGAAAACCCAAGAAAAATTTCCTTAATACAGATAGACAATATAGTGACAAGACAATAAACCAAAACACTAGAGAATATCCAACACTGAGAAATACGCATCTCTCTTGCTTCTTGTCCCAACCGCAGCCACCAAACTTGTGCACTAGATGACTGAATGAGTGAGTGAGATAATGAGGAACTAACTTTGTAATGAACCTCATATTTACAAAATAAAAAAATAAAAATTTCTAATTATCTACCCTCTATTTTATTTCCTGATAGAAGGAGGGGGCCTAGTTTTACAACTCTGTCGTCAATTCAGTTATGAAAATTCTATAATAATATCTTGTTAAACAAAAACAAAACCTTATTATAAATATCTTGTCACAAATTTCTAAATTTCCACTTACCACAAGGTATCTAATTTATCTCATCTTACTAAGTTACAAATAAAAGGATTACAAGGGAGTACTTCCAAGGCTTTAGAAAATCCTTTCAACCTTTAATCTTTACCCATATGTGAATAGGCTATGTAGGTAAGTCTTCATACTACCATTCGTTTATAACTTTACTTAACAAAGGTTACATAATCGTGCACCAGTCTACTTGTGGATATCTTTAACCCTAGGAACATTTCCTCTAGGTCTTTAACCATAAAAGCTGTGGGGTCGAGTTTTACACCAGAAAACATAACTACTAAGTTAAGGTTATCTTGTGGTTCGTTGAGCCAGTGACTGATTGTAATGAAGAAATAAAATTTGGAATCCATTGGAATTTTGACAACTGGGATCGAGGTGTTGTATTTACTAACATACGGGGTGTGAACGGATTTTACCTTTTGTTTAGTTAATAAGGTGTCGACTCAAGCCATCTTTAAGTGGAGTAGACGGTTCTCTGTTGTAGCAGTTAAGGCTCCGTAAACTCCATTAATGACAATCCTGAGAATTCCAATGTATTTACTAGGCTTTACACCTAACATGTCAACTCGATTCTTCCATCGTCACATGGCTATCTGTCCTCTACGTTGGAATTTACTCCTAGTAGTCAATGTATCACTTAGGGTTAGAGTAGATTTTTCATTTGTCAAAGTTGTTTCTGTGGAGTGGCTCTGTATCACGAGATTTGTTTGAAGCGCAGCTCATTGCCGAGGTGGTCGTTTCATAGTTGTAACAGACGGTATGGTCTCCCTGCAAGATACCAAATATATAAAATATGCAGAATAGAAATAAAATGCTAGAAATGGTAGAATAATAGTAAAATATCCAACATAATCTTCACAATACACATAAATGATATAACAATAGAAATAGAAATAACACTTTGATTCAGAAAGCAATGTTCACAGGCCTCTTCGAGGGGCAACCTCCAATCCAGCAGCGCTCTATTACAATAATCACCAAGCTAGGGTTCTCATACCCTCGACCCTTATTTATAATAAATATGTCTATTAAGAGAAGCATCTAGAGGAATATCCTTCTAGAAGCGGAAGCTTCTATTAGGTCTTCTTACATCCACCTTATTCTATTTTATTGAAAGGCCTTATTAATATTGTCCTTTATTACATCCAAATACATTGATCTACCTATGTGCGGGTTAGGACATGAACATGTCCACCCCCTTAAAATCAGCCTTGTCCTCAAGGCTTGAGATGTGGAAATTGTTGCAGAATGGTAGTTGGTTCCCAAGTGGCATCTACTGGAGTCATATATTTCCACTGTACTAGCACTTCCTTGATGGTTCTCTGACGCAAGCGACGCTCACACTGGTCAAAAACTGCTTCTGGCTGTAGCCAAATGGATCCTTCTTCAGCTAACTCTGGAAGGTTGGTTTGAATTTGGCACCTAGTTCCAATCACCTTCTT
>JZKD02S2013206.1:38500-49784 GCA_000966675.3 Picea glauca
CCCTGCAATCAATTCCTTCCAAAAAGCAGATGTAAATTTTATGTCTCTATCTACAACCACCATTTTAGGAATACCATGCATTCTAAAAATTTCTTTCATGAATATTTCAGCAATGTTTATACTTTAAAAGTAAACTTTATAGGAATAAAGTGTGCAGACTTACTGAGTTTATCGATTACAACCATGATAGAATCATTCTGTTTCTAAATTTTAGGCAAACCCGTGATAAAGTCCAGTCATATAATCTCCCATTTCCATTCTGCTACTGGTAATGGTTGTAATAGGCCGGCTGGATGTTGGTGTTCAACCTTAACTTGTTGACAATATTGGCACCTAGACAAGTACTCTGTTGTTTCACCCTTCATATTAGGCTAGTAAAATAGTTTTCTAAGTGTTGTTATTTTTTTCTGGTAACCTGGATGGCCAAAATATGGTTTATTATGCACTTCATCCAAAACTGTTAATTTTAATTCTACTGAATCTGGTATGTAAAGCTTGTTTTTTAATCGTAATAGTCCCTTCTTGTCGATGCTTAGATCTAGTTTGTCTGAGTTTGTGGTACCGTCTTGTAATTCTATCATTATCTTAGTGTAATATCCATCATTAATACCTGTCGTCCTTATCCTTTGTTCCAGATCACTTTCTTCCGTGTTGATATTTATCTCAAATAACCCATGGACTCTTCTGCTTAAAGCGTCTGCTACTTTATTTTCCTTACCCTTGATGTGTCTGAACTCGAAGTCAAATTCGCTCAAGAAGGCTAGCCATATTGCTTGTCTTGAATTAATATCTAGTTGACTAAACAAATATTTCACCCTGCTATTATCCATCAATAATAGAAATTTCCTACCCATTATGTAGTGTCGCCACATTTTTAAGGCGTGTATTACTGTTGCCAATTCTAAGTCATGAGTGACATAATTTCACTCGTGTTCTTTTAATTTTTAGGACTCGTAACAAATAGTGTGTCCTTCCTGAGTTAGGACACCACCTAGTCCTTCTTTACTTGCATCAACACATATAGTGAAGTCTTTATTTGGGTCTGCTACCTTAAATATGGGTGCAGTTGTCAATAATCCTTTCAGCTTGTTGAAACTATCTTGACACTTCTCTGACCAGTTAAACTTGGTCCCTTTCTTCTGTAATGAGGTCATAGGGTAGGCTATCTTGGAAAACCCTTCTATAAATCTGTCGTAATATCCGGTGATTCCCATGAATGACTAGATATCCGCTACATCTTTGGGTACTGACCATTCCATAATGGATTTTATTTTCTCCGGGTCTACGGCAATGCCTCCTGCTGAAATTATATGTCCTAGATATTGTATTTCTTTCTGATAAAAGTCACACTTGTCAAATTTGGCGTATAGTTTGTGTTTCCTCAATGTTTGCAGAACTATCCTTAAGTGTTCATTATGTTCTTCTTCCATTCTTGAATAGACCAGAATGTCGTTGATAAATACTACCATGAACTTTTCCAAGTATTGATTAAAAATATTGTTCATCAGGTACATAAATGTGGCTAGTGCATTAGTGAGTCTAAAAGGTATGACTATGAATTCGTAGTGTCCATATCTTGTCCGAAAAGCTATTTTTCTTATGTCCTCGTCTTTTATCCTAACTTGATGATAACCGGATTGTAAATCCAACTCTGAAAAGATCTTGGCCCCACCTACTTGATTGAACATATCATTTATCCTTGGTAAGGAATATTTGTTCTTAATAGTCAGTTTGTTCAGTTGTCTATAATTGACACATAGTCTTAGAGTACCATCTTTCTTTTTCACAAAGAGGACTGGTGCTCCCCATGGTGAGACACTTGGTCTGATATACTCTTTGTCCAACAATTCATGTAATTGTATTTTTAATTATGTCAGTTCTGGTAGACTCATTTTGTATGGTGCCTTTGAGATAGGGGTTGAACCTGGTAGTAGGTCTATGGAGAAGTATATTTCCCTTCTAGGAGGTAATTCTGGTATCTCATCCACAAACATGTCTCTGAATTCATGTAGGATAGCCAAGTCTTCTAACTTTGGCTTAACTTCTTTTTCTAATAGATTCGTCACTTCGATGGAATAAACTTGGCATCCCTTTCTAATACATTTCATGAGTTGCATCGCTGAAACTTGTCTAACTTATACAGGTTTTGGTACGCCTTGGGCTATTCTAACAGTGCCAAAATCATCTTTATAGCTAAGTATCTTTGTATACCAATCTAGTACTACTCTGTGTTGTTCCAACCAATCCATCCTGATAATCATATCGTAAGATCCTAGTGGTAGGATGTTCAGATTGGTCCTTATATTTTGACCATCTAAGATGAACTCAAAATCAGAAATAAAGTCAACTACTTTCCTTTTAGTACATGTTGCTAGTTGTACAAGCCATGATTTTGCATGCTTCAGTTTCTTAATTTTATTTGACTCTATTACACCCGGATTAATATAACTTAATGTAGCTCCAAGGTCAATTAAAACATAAATTCGAGTGTCATTGATTTTAGCTTCTATTTCTACCATCGAGGACTGGTGGTCATCTTGTCGACCATGTATGGCTGCATTTATCTGATGCAGGCTTCTGCCCACGTCTCCCACTATTGAGGCTTCCTGCAGATTATGAACAATTGTTCTGTTTGTTGAAATTAAACATGGATAGTTCCTCCTTAGATGAGACTCTCCACATTCCCAACACTTTAATGGTTTGCAGGAGTTGTTCCCAAATTTCTTCGTTCACAGGTTTACCAGTTTACTGTTTCCTTGCGTATTCAGATGATTGGAGTGAAAATACTTCCTTGGGAAACTTTTTGTTGCATTCTGATAAGGAGTTGGTTGGTATCCCTACTTCCGTTGGTTCATTTCATCTTGCTTCTTATCCTTCCAGGCCTTGGAAAACTCTACCCATTGTTTCTATTGGTCGTAACACATTTGTTCTTTCCTGAATACCTCACTCAAGGATTTGGGGTTGTCAAACTCAATTCTGTCCCTATAGGACTATGGTAAATAGCTTAAGAATCGCTATATTTTTACCTTATCCTCTTGGATGTATGAGTCATGGTTAGCTAAATTTAACATGGTTGTTCCATTTGTCCTCCTGCAATCAATATTAAATATTCTGTTTTCATATAAGTGTCATAGTCAAATAGTTAGTTGGGTCAAATCAGGTCTCTTCCCAACAGTCAAAATAATTAATTACAATTACCAAATTCAAAATTCGGAATTGCCATAAATGGCAAATTTTTTCCAAATTCGAATTTACTAAAAACGAAATAAATTTCCAGCAATTTTAAATTTCAAAAATATTTTATTTTTGGGGATGTCACAGACTTTCTTTATTTATAGAAACTGGAAAGTGCTGAAAAGGTGTCTCTTCACTAGGAAGGGTCGACTTTTCTTGTTAGTGGTTAAAACCACTTTGATTATAATGGGGGTCGACTTCTCAATTTGCATATTATATTTAGGGTTTGACCAATCCATAAAAGGGGATTTGGTCAATTACAATGCTTGACATGATCAATCCACAAAAGGGGACTGATCTAATGAATAATAACTCAATAATAAATAGAATACTCTTTGCAGTTACAATATTTAAACACTCCCCCTTAAAAAGAAGGGTATTCTACAACATCATCATGAGAGAGAGAGAGGGAAGAAACATCAACAACATATAGAATATTGACTAGAATATCTATAAATCTTCGAAAGTTTTTTTTATTTATCATCAATATAATCATCCACAACAGGGAGTTGGAATGGCAACATCATCATCTACATCAACATGGATTATTATAACACTAATACATCATCATCATCAATAACAACACAAGTTTGATACAACATCAACAACAACAACATCACAACATGGAGGCTAGATAATCGTCAACATCAACATCATAGCACGAAGGCTGGAGCATCATCAACATCAACACTATGATAGAAAATTTCAGCACAAAGTTGGAATCTCAACAGCATCAACACAAAGATGGAAATCATCAACACGAAGTTGTCATCTCAACAACATCAATGCGAAGCTAGAAATATTTAGCATGTATCTAGAAATATTTAGCATGAGGATGACATCACAACAACATCAACATGAAGTTGGAAATTTTCATCATGAGGTTAGCATCACAACAACATCAACATGAAGCTCAAAATCTTTAGCACAAATATGAAATCACAACAACATCAGCATGAAGCTAAAAATATTTAGCACAAGGTTGGAATGACCACTACTCCCCTTTTCAAGGGAGGTTATTTCAGACTACTCCAAGATTATCTCAAAAGTTCTCAAACTTTGCACAAGGAAAAGGCTTGGTCAACACATCTAGAACATGTTCATCCATGCTAACATACTGGAGCTTTATTGCTCTTCTCTACACCATATAAAGGATGTAATGATACCAGATTTCTATGTGTTTTGACTTGTCATGGAACATAGGGTTCTCTGTCATCTTTATGAAACTTTTGTTCTCACATAGAATCATGGTTGCTTCCATCTCGAGATCGAACAGACCTATCAAAAACATCCAAATCCATATGGATTCACAATTGGCATAACATCCAACGATGTATTCTGCTTCAGTTGTGCTGAGGGAAATACTTGATTGCCTCCTACTCTACCATGAGATAATGGCTGACCCCAGAATGAAACAACATCATGAAGTTCTCTTTCTGTCGGAGATACTTCCAACCCAATCTCAATCGGTATAACCAATCAGTCTAAAGTCATGATCTCCATAATAACTGAGACCAAAATCTAATGTACCCTTAAGGTACCTCATCACATGTTTTGCAAAAACCAGATGAACGCATCTGGGCTCTACCAGAAATTGACTCAAGGTGTTCAAAACAAAACATACATCTGGTCTGGTGTTCGTCAGATACATCAATGATCCAATGATCTATTTGTACAACATAACATCAATCAATTCTAATGAAGTTTCAACTAGGAGCTTCAAGTTTGTTTCCATGGGTGTATTCATGGATTTGCACTCCAACATATAAAACCTCTTCAATATTTCAACTGCATACTTCCCTTGGTTAAGGAAGATCTTCTATGGGATCTGCCAGACCTCAAGACCTAAGAAATAGTGCATTGAGCCAAGATCTTTCATCTCAAATTTGGCAGCAAAATTCTTCTTACACTCAGTGATGAGATTTTCTTCTCCTATTAGAAATAATTTGTCCACATACAACAACAATATAATAGGCTCATCATTCAAAACCTTCAAGTAAAGTTTAGAATCTTCTTTACTCTTGGTAAAGGCCAAGCACATCAAGAAATTGTCAATTATTCCATACCAAGATATAGGATCTTTTTTCAATACATACATAGCCTTCTTCAATCTGCATACATGATTCTTTATGTCTTCAACTTCAAACCCTTGAGTTTTTTCTATATACACTTCTTCTTCTATGACACCATTTAAGTAGCTTGTTTTCACGTCCATCTGGTGGAACTTCCATTTCATCTTAGTTGCAAGGGATATGATGGTTTTGATTGAAGTGTATATGGATACAGGAGAAAAAATCTCCTCATAGTCAAC
This sequence comes from Picea glauca, assembly GCA_000966675.3. Classification (NCBI taxonomy): domain Eukaryota; kingdom Viridiplantae; phylum Streptophyta; class Pinopsida; order Pinales; family Pinaceae; genus Picea; species Picea glauca. Next base: position 44,046 of record JZKD02S2013206.1, read on the forward strand.
TCCTTCCTTTTGAGAAAAGCCATGAGTGACAAACCTTTCTTTATATTTCTCAATACTTCCATTAGCAACATTTTTTTATCTTATATATCCATTTGGAAGATACCACATCCTTTCTCTTCGGTCTGGGAGCTATTTACCATACTTCATTCTTTATAATGGATTGGTATTCTTCTATCATGGCATCTTCCCATTCTTTCTTCTAAATGGATTCTTCAAAGAAAGTAGTCTCCTTCTCTAAGAGATCACACATCAGAGACATATAACTGCAGAATGGCTTCGGTTTCTTGACTTGTCTTAAGGTTCCTTCGGGGGAACCATACTTCTCTCCATATTCAATAAGTTCCCTTTCCTAGGATGGCTTTCTCTTTTGGGAGATTGTCATATGGGGAGGTTCTTGAGATTCTATTATGTCATGATCTTCTATAATATCCTCTTCAGGGGAATTTATGACTTCCCTCACTTGTTCGGCAACTCTAGGAGCCACAATTTCTTGTTCATATACTTCTTCAAGATGGCATATTCTTGATTTCTTGAATGGGAATCTTCATCAAAAGTTACATCTTTGTTGATCTCAATATGATGGTAACTTGGTATGTATATTATGAAGGAAACCTGGTATGCATATTATGAGGGCCTTGGTGACCTCACAGTATCCAAAAAATATTCCCTTCTTTCCTGAATGGTCCATATTGGTTCTCTTTTCTTTTGGAACATGTACATATATGGGACAACCAAATATTTTGAGATGGCTTAATTCTGTCTTCTTTCCGGAGAACATCTCTTTAGGCGTATTAAACCCAAGTGCACTATGGGATAATATGTTATGTACATACACTKTTTTTCTTGATGCTTCTTCCCATAAGTGAATTGGAATATCTTGATCATGGATCATGGTATTCACTTCTTCCATTATAGTCTTGTTCGTTCTTTCTGCTACACCATTTTGTTTAGGATAGTAGGGTGTGGTGAGCTCCCTCTTGATCCAAAAATATTTACAAAAGTTTACAAACTCATTTGAGGTGTATTCTCCTCCATTATCTGACCTAAGTATCTTGATCTTTATTTTAGAGAGATTCTCTATAAAGGGTTTTAATTCCTTGAATTTACTGAACACTTCATCATTTGATTTCAAAAAGCAAACCCATGTTTTGCAAGAATAGTCATCAATAAAAAACACATAGTATACATACTCGTTGATGGAGGTTGATGGAATTGGGACACATACATCTGATTTAATGAGCTCTAGGACTCCTTATACTTTGTTGTCTCTCTTCGAGAAAGGTTTCTTGATGTTTTTTCCTTGTGCACATCCGTTTCACATGCTTTCATGGTCAAACTTGAATTATGGTAGACATGTGACTGCCTTGATTATAGATGGTAATGAATTGTAGTTAATGTGAGATCATATTTTATGCTAAATTTCACATGGATTCTCAATGGAATGAGTCAAGGTTTCTTCTGAGTGAGGTTTTATCTTATACAAGCTAGCTTCTTCTTTTCCAATTACAATTGCTTCTTCCACGGTTTTTCCTTTGGGCCACATAAGAAATTATCCATCTATGAAAGAAACTATGAATCCTTTCTTATGTAAATATGAGATATAAAGTAAGTTCTTTTTCAAACCTAGTACATATAGTACTTCCTTCATCTTCATTGGGGTTCATGAATCAAGTTTGTAATTTGATTCTCCTACACCTTTGATAGGGTACTAATAATTGTCTCCAAGTGTAACTTTCCAGGGAAAGTTCTTTTCTGTAAGGCAAGAGAGAATGTCTCTTTGACCTATCATGTGCTTGGAAGCACCACTATCTATGAGCCAAGTCTTCTCACCAGGTCAAACTGATCCTGAGAGGGAAGAGATTAAGATATAGTCTTCAATCTATTCTTTTATCATCTTTGTGGGTGTCTCTTTATCTTCAATTGTGTGGGCATGGTGCCTCTTGTTTCTCTTATAGTATTATTCTCTTCTAGATGGAAAATTGTTAGCAACATGTCCCATCTTTTCATAATGGTAACATTGGTAGAATGAGAAATATTTTTCTCTTCTTTGACCTTTCTGAAACTTCTGTAATCTCCTTGGAGGGTGAGGTTCTTTATGTATGAATTTGTTTGGGGGGTGAGANCCCTGCAATCAATTCCTTCCAAAAAGCAGATGTAAATTTTATGTCTCTATCTACAACCACCATTTTAGGAATACCATGCATTCTAAAAATTTCTTTCATGAATATTTCAGCAATGTTTATACTTTAAAAGTAAACTTTATAGGAATAAAGTGTGCAGACTTACTGAGTTTATCGATTACAACCATGATAGAATCATTCTGTTTCTAAATTTTAGGCAAACCCGTGATAAAGTCCAGTCATATAATCTCCCATTTCCATTCTGCTACTGGTAATGGTTGTAATAGGCCGGCTGGATGTTGGTGTTCAACCTTAACTTGTTGACAATATTGGCACCTAGACAAGTACTCTGTTGTTTCACCCTTCATATTAGGCTAGTAAAATAGTTTTCTAAGTGTTGTTATTTTTTTCTGGTAACCTGGATGGCCAAAATATGGTTTATTATGCACTTCATCCAAAACTGTTAATTTTAATTCTACTGAATCTGGTATGTAAAGCTTGTTTTTTAATCGTAATAGTCCCTTCTTGTCGATGCTTAGATCTAGTTTGTCTGAGTTTGTGGTACCGTCTTGTAATTCTATCATTATCTTAGTGTAATATCCATCATTAATACCTGTCGTCCTTATCCTTTGTTCCAGATCACTTTCTTCCGTGTTGATATTTATCTCAAATAACCCATGGACTCTTCTGCTTAAAGCGTCTGCTACTTTATTTTCCTTACCCTTGATGTGTCTGAACTCGAAGTCAAATTCGCTCAAGAAGGCTAGCCATATTGCTTGTCTTGAATTAATATCTAGTTGACTAAACAAATATTTCACCCTGCTATTATCCATCAATAATAGAAATTTCCTACCCATTATGTAGTGTCGCCACATTTTTAAGGCGTGTATTACTGTTGCCAATTCTAAGTCATGAGTGACATAATTTCACTCGTGTTCTTTTAATTTTTAGGACTCGTAACAAATAGTGTGTCCTTCCTGAGTTAGGACACCACCTAGTCCTTCTTTACTTGCATCAACACATATAGTGAAGTCTTTATTTGGGTCTGCTACCTTAAATATGGGTGCAGTTGTCAATAATCCTTTCAGCTTGTTGAAACTATCTTGACACTTCTCTGACCAGTTAAACTTGGTCCCTTTCTTCTGTAATGAGGTCATAGGGTAGGCTATCTTGGAAAACCCTTCTATAAATCTGTCGTAATATCCGGTGATTCCCATGAATGACTAGATATCCGCTACATCTTTGGGTACTGACCATTCCATAATGGATTTTATTTTCTCCGGGTCTACGGCAATGCCTCCTGCTGAAATTATATGTCCTAGATATTGTATTTCTTTCTGATAAAAGTCACACTTGTCAAATTTGGCGTATAGTTTGTGTTTCCTCAATGTTTGCAGAACTATCCTTAAGTGTTCATTATGTTCTTCTTCCATTCTTGAATAGACCAGAATGTCGTTGATAAATACTACCATGAACTTTTCCAAGTATTGATTAAAAATATTGTTCATCAGGTACATAAATGTGGCTAGTGCATTAGTGAGTCTAAAAGGTATGACTATGAATTCGTAGTGTCCATATCTTGTCCGAAAAGCTATTTTTCTTATGTCCTCGTCTTTTATCCTAACTTGATGATAACCGGATTGTAAATCCAACTCTGAAAAGATCTTGGCCCCACCTACTTGATTGAACATATCATTTATCCTTGGTAAGGAATATTTGTTCTTAATAGTCAGTTTGTTCAGTTGTCTATAATTGACACATAGTCTTAGAGTACCATCTTTCTTTTTCACAAAGAGGACTGGTGCTCCCCATGGTGAGACACTTGGTCTGATATACTCTTTGTCCAACAATTCATGTAATTGTATTTTTAATAATGTCAGTTCTGGTAGACTCATTCTGTATGGTGCCTTTGAGATAGGGGTTGAACCTGATAGTAGGTCTATGGAGAAGTATATTTCCCTTCTAGGAGGTAATTCTGGTATCTCATCCACAAACATGTCTCTAAATTCATGTAGGACAACCAAGTCTTCTAACTTTGGCTTAACTTCTTTTTCTAATAGATTCGTCACTTCGATGGCATAAACTTGGCATCCCTTTCTAATACATTTCATGAGTTGCATCACTGAAACTTGTCTAACTTATATAGGTTTTGGTACGCCTTGGGCTATTCTAACAGTGCCAAAATCATCTTTATAGCTAAGTATCTTTGTATACCAATCTAGTACTACTCTGTGTTGTTCCAACCAATCCATCCTGATAATCATATCGTAAGATCCTAGTGGTAGGATGTTCAGATTGGTCCTTATATTTTGACCATCTAAGATGAACTCAAAATCAGAAATAAAGTCAACTACTTTCCTTTTAGTACATGTTGCTAGTTGTACAAGCCATGATTTTGCATGCTTCAGTTTCTTAAGTTTATTTGACTCTAGTACACCCGGATTAATATAACTTAATGTATCTCCAAGGTCAATTAAAACATAAATTCGAGTGTCATTGATTTTAGCTTCTATTTCTACCATCGAGGACTGGTGGTCATCTTGTCGACCATGTATGGCTGCATTTATCTAATGCAGGCTTCTGCCCACGTCTCCCACTATTGAGGCTTCCTACAGATTATGAACAACCGTTCTGTTTGTTGAAATTAAACGTGGATAGTTCCTCCTTAGATGAGACTCTCCACATTCCCAACACTTTAATGGTTTGCAGGAGTTGTTCCCAAATTTTTTCGTTCCCAGGTTTACCGGTTTACTGTTTCCTTGCGTATTCAGATGATTAGAGTGAAAATACTTCCTTGGGAAACTTTTTGTTGCATTCTGATAAGGAGTTGGTTGGTATCCCTACTTCCGTTGGTTCATTTGATCTTGCTTCTTATCCTTCCAGGCCTTGGAAAACTCTACCCATTGTTTCTATTGGTCATAACACATTTGTTCTTTCCTGAATACCTCACTCAAGGATTTGGGGTTGTCAAACTCAATTATGTCCCTATAGGACTATGGTAAATAGCTTAAGAATCACTATATTTTTACCTTATCCTCTTGGATGTATGAGTCATGGTTAGCTAAATTTAACATGGTTGTTCCATTTGTCCTCCTGCAATCAATATTAAATATTTTGTTTTCATATAAGTGTCATAGTCAAATAGTTAGTTGGGTCAAATCAGGTCTCTTCCCAACAGTCAAAATAATTAATTACAATTACCAAATTCAAAATTCGTAATTGCCATAAATGGCAAATTTTTTCCAAATTCGAATTTACTAAAAACGAAATAAATTTCCAGCAATTTTAAATTTCAAAAATATTTTATTTTTGGGGATGTCACAGACTTTCTTTATTTATAGAAACTGGAAAGTGCTGAAAAGGTGTCTCTTCACTAGGAAGGGTCGACTTTTCTTGTTAGTGGTTAAAACCACTTTGATTATAATGGGGGTCGACTTCTCAATTTGCATATTATATTTAGGGTTTGACCAATCCATAAAAGGGGATTTGGTCAATTACAATGCCTGACATGATCAATCCACAAAAGGGGACTGATCTAATGAATAATAACTCAATAATAAATAGAATACTCTTTGCAGTTACAATATTTAAACACTCCCCCTTAAAAAGAAGGGTATTC
>JZKD02S2013228.1:5142-20400 GCA_000966675.3 Picea glauca
GGCTTCTAGATGACATATGAGGGTCCTCCAACTTCGTAAGGCCATAACTCTCAAACCGTGAGGATTTATGTGACGTTCCACATACCAAAAGAAATGGAATGAAATGTAATATCCATATATAATAGTATTATCTGAAAATATATCATAACTCATACCATTATCCATAAAAAAACTTGGGTTCATTACCCAAACCTAGGGTCTCCAACTTCTCATGGCCATAACTCTCTAATCGTGAGGAGTTATGTGACATTCCACATACCACCGGAAATGGAATGACAAGAAATATCCATCTAGGATAGTTTACCTGAAAAATTCTTTGTCCTTCATCTCATTATTCCACAATTAAGCATGGGTTCTCTTACTCTGCAAAGCGTCTTCCCGTGAGGGCTTTCACGATAAGGGGACCACTTTGGAGTTCATCCATATTTACTTCTTATAAAACATGACAAGACAATAATGATTCATATTTATATCAAACAATCTTGGGTCCATTACCCAAACCTTTTTGCCGCAGGTCTTTCTTCAATGGTTGACATCAATGACAACCAAACTTAATCAACATAAAAGAATTAATATATACCCAGTCAACCTTACAGCTCAAATAGATTCAGTTGATGTAAATATGTCTTCACATGTTGAAGTAGAAACAAGCCAGGGCTATGAAGAAGACTCAATTCCAAGTGTTAATCAAGAATAATCTACAAGTACACTAAGTAAATATTAGGTTGCAAGGATGCCTTATAGACTTCCTAATCAAAAAAATCAATACTTTAATCAATCAATGTATCCACAGAAACAAATGAAAAAAATGTCAAAAATTATTACCTCCATTACAAATGATGCTCAAGGTAGAAGTTATCATGGGAGTCAAAATACATCAAGTTTTCTACAAGAACCCCATAAAAGAACCGTTGTGTATAAGATTGATTTAAGGTGGGAAGACTCCCTTACAATTCAACAGTTCTACGCAACACTTAGGAGATCTTATTGTTTCAAGTCCTCAATAATCACTGATTCAGTAATAAAGAATAAGAAGATGATATTACAAGCGATAACAAAAATAAGTATTCTGTAAGTATTCTTTGAGGACACAAATATTTTAAGGGGAAGGAAATGTTATGAACATAATATATAATAATAAATATAAATACATTATAATAGTTAATGAATAATTAATGAAGAGACACTTTCCCAATGAAAGCTCATGTCTCTTCATGGAAGGGCACCCATGTGTGGGTATATAAGGAACTCATTATTATTGTATCTCATCATCTCAGAGTCATATACATTATTTAATATATTATCCTTTATCGATTATAACCTATTGTCTCACCTACTATTGTTCCTCAGTCTACACTTAAGGCTATAAAGTGTAGAGTCTAACCATTTGAAGTGAGTGAAAGAAAAAAGGGGAAGAAACAACTTCAGGGGATGAAGCTATATATGATCACTGAGTTGTCTTTGTATAGCTTCTAAATATTCTTGAATGTTGATATCCTGTTCGATGGTGGCCCATGAACGTTCGAGCTCTCTACGGGTGATGGCAGTCTTAAGTATGGTATCAAAAAGATTCAAAGCGATGCTGGTTTGATCCGACAGGTTGGGTTCAATGTTGGGTTGTCTTACGACGGGTACAATCATGGGGAGAACAGAGATTTAAAAGAGGTTTGATGTTTTAAAGTTATTATTTCAATTTTAGATTATACGAGGAAAATTCAGTGAAGCCAATCGAAGGGTTTAACGAAATCGAAGTTCATTTTCCGTAACTGAGCTAAAATCTTGAAACCAAGTGTGAAAACATAGAGCTGTCAACAATGTGGGGCATCAATTTAAGAGGAATCCCATGTTGCAGCAGAAGAAGAAAGGAAAGGAATACCTGGATGAAATCATATAATGTAGAGATCTAAGTAATTCATAGGTCTTGTACCTACTAGTAGCCGATACAGAGGAAAAACTATAAATAACTAGATACCTAGAACCTGATCACCACAGTAGATGTTATACTAAATTGCAGCTAAAACATGCATCAAAGACATATATGTAAAAAATGACATGAAGCATGAAATAACAGAGGAAAAAACATAACTCAATCTTGACGGAATATGCAATCTTCAATTCGCTTTGTATTAATCCTGGCTAAAAAGAACTTTCTCTATTACAATCTACCACCAAAAAAAAGCCCCTTTCTATCTCTTCCTCAATGTATATTTAAAACAAACTTTTGAACATTTAGAATTCCGATCGTTTTGGAAACTTGTCAGTTACAAATGAAAAAATGGAGCGTTTCATCTCCTCATATTTTGTCTTCCCTCATAAGGGAAGAGCACCTTCCTTTCTCCGCTCTTCTGGCTCCAGAAATAGAATGGGTTGACATCTGTCATTATTTAGCACCAGAAACCTGCACCTTCGCCTGCTCGATGCAAATGACACACCTTTCCATCAACTAGGATATCAACCTGGAAGGCTCTACTTGGCTGCTTGCCTCAAAGGTGTAACAACTCTTCGACAAATTTGGCAACCTTTTCCCTACTTGTCGGTCTTCCRTGATGATAGAGCATAATTGTAAACTTGGTTGTACTAGCCATTTGTCCACTTGGACCATATCAACCTGGCTTATCTGGGATATCTCCACTTKCTCTTTCTCCACATTTTCTTTGATGTCCAGCAGGTGTTTAGCTATATTTATTTTKCCTARCRTCCCARCACTGCCTTCCTTATCAAGGTCTAACAAACTTTTATTTATCAAGGMAAATGTTTCCTCACAAGAATTCATCACTTCATTAGCTCTCCCCCTGCTTTCTGATATATTATGCTCCCAGACCTTCAACAAGATATTCCCTCTAGTTTGTTCTACGATGGATAATTTGGAGCTGCCGACCATATCTATCTTCATTGTAGCTATAACAACATCTTGGAAAGAAACCCGAGCTGCCCTGGCTTCTCTTTCTCTCAAAGAAATATTTTCTAACACTTGATCTATCATTTGAAAGTGGTTTTGAATGGTTCCCACTTTTACAAGAAAGTCTTGTTGAGCCGTTAATACCTTCTGTTGGATTTCGGAAGCTTGGGATCTGAATTTTTTTATGTCTAAAACCTGATTCTCGGCAACATCCAATTTCGATTGTAACTCTATAATTTGTTGCCCCTGCTGGCTTACCTGCGTTTGGCTAATTTGCGTTGATTGGCGCACCTGCTCAAGGTCAGATCTAAGTTTCTTGATCTCCTATAGATCGACTATTTGGGCTTGCTCGAGGATTTTGCTCATCTCATCCCTGGCATTTTCTTCAATAGTAGCCACTTTAGCTTCCAACTTACTGATCAAGAGGTTCTTTCGTTTCAACTAGGCCTTCAAAGTTCCAATTGAGTACTGATTGGTTGTAGCATAAGCCTCTAGTGTTCCTGCTATCTCGTCTGCGAATTCTTCCTCTTTCACAGCCTTTCCATTCGTCATGATTTTAAATTTTTTAGCCACTACGCCCTCTCTTTGATATAATTATTGCCTCACCACAGCCTTCCTTTTTTTATCAAAGAAAAATTCATTAGGAGGCAGCTCCTCTATAGAAATGGGTGTCAGTTCTTCATTGAAAATCCACCCCAGATCGGGATTCCCCTTTGTGAACTGTAAGGGTGTGATAATAGCAATCGGACTGTCGATTTCCTTGGATGGTTTTTTTGGGGTAACATCTATGGCCATCTTGTTTGACATGAGCGATAGTGAGTCGCTTGAACCTTGCGAGGGTATCTCTACTTGACCTTGGACCTGTTTGTCCCGGTGTACCCTTTTCAGGGTTTCCTTCCTGTTGGTAGGGGATTTCGGCTCCTCACTCTGAGGTTCTAGCCTCCCCGGTTTTCTCTTGGTTCTTCTCCTTGTTAGGACTTGAGTCCTTTGAACCTTTGGCTTCCGTCTTCTATGTAACCAGAATCTTTGGGGTTTCACCCTGTAAAATTTGGGGGAGACAACTCTGCCAGTGCTCCTGGAATTTAAAGAAATCAACCATATCTCCGGGTGGCAGGGCTTGAATCCGACTTAGGACTTCAGAGTAGGACCTCGCACCCCAAAATATTTCATCATGAGGGGAATCCTTGTGTTCATATCTCTTTAGGTCACAACTTGCCAGGTGATTGCTCACAACCTTCCTAGGGTCATGCTTCTTGAACTCAATATCCACCAGCTTCATTTCTTCTAAAACCGTAGCCTCGGCTTTGGCATGGCCAAAATATAACAAGGAATATGCACCAATATGAATGGGGAAGGGCGGCCATACCTTTTTTGATACTCCTTTGAGATCTTTTCTTATTCTATCGAGAAAAGTATACCTGGTGATCTCGCGACACAATAGCTTATCTAGAAAGAATAGTGGTAGAGCATATGGAGGAACAGAGGTGCCGAAAACCATGATATATGAAAATTCCACCTCTATATACCAATCTTCCACGCTACTCAAGTTGGTCATGACGCTATCCGAAATCCTAGGCGACGGCTGGCTGAAGATGGTGACATGCAATGACACCATTACCCAGTTGAAGATCTCATAGATGAATTCTTTGGCTTTATCCTCCCAAAGCTTCGAGTGGTAGAAATGAATAGGCTCTATATTAGATGGAGCCTAGCTCTAGTTCATTAGTGGGAAGGGTTTCATGAAGCAGATGGCATCCATGATGTAAGCAAACATAAAGAACGAAGATGCTTTCTTACTTTCCCTCTGTGCTCGATATTCGGTAATTCGATTGGTCAGACTGTTAGACAACAGTTTGGCCCAGTCGAAGGAGAAACCCTCAACAATTATATGAATGAGCGGTACCCATGGGAGAAAAAAATGGGTAGTGTCCTCTTTCCCATACAACTTACAGGCCATCATCGCTATATACTTGAATTGTGGCTCCAAGGAAGAGATTGAATAGATCCCGTGAGTGTCATCCCTAAATTTCGTGGGGTGTGAGACCCAATCTTTGATCAGATCGAATAAAAATTTTGCATACTGCTTACACTCCTTCTTCTTGAAACCTTTTAGAAATTCAAAATTGTGAGTAAGGTTCGGTGTGGGTGACAATTTATACATTGCCCACAAATGGTCTGGCATGAAAGTCCCAATCGTTACGTTCTATTCACTGATAGTCATCCTGGTCGGGATGTCCACATGGTCCAGCNAAATGTTTCCTCACAAGAATTCATCACTTCATTAGCTCTCCCCCTGCTTTCTGATATATTATGCTCCCAGACCTTCAACAAGATATTCCCTCTAGTTTGTTCTACGATGGATAATTTGGAGCTGCCGACCATATCTATCTTCATTGTAGCTATAACAACATCTTGGAAAGAAACCCGAGCTGCCCTGGCTTCTCTTTCTCTCAAAGAAATATTTTCTAACACTTGATCTATCATTTGAAAGTGGTTTTGAATGGTTCCCACTTTTACAAGAAAGTCTTGTTGAGCCGTTAATACCTTCTGTTGGATTTCGGAAGCTTGGGATCTGAATTTTTTTATGTCTAAAACCTGATTCTCGGCAACATCCAATTTCGATTGTAACTCTATAATTTGTTGCCCCTGCTGGCTTACCTGCGTTTGGCTAATTTGCGTTGATTGGCGCACCTGCTCAAGGTCAGATCTAAGTTTCTTGATCTCCTATAGATCGACTATTTGGGCTTGCTCGAGGATTTTGCTCATCTCATCCCTGGCATTTTCTTCAATAGTAGCCACTTTAGCTTCCAACTTACTGATCAAGAGGTTCTTTCGTTTCAACTAGGCCTTCAAAGTTCCAATTGAGTACTGATTGGTTGTAGCATAAGCCTCTAGTGTTCCTGCTATCTCGTCTGCGAATTCTTCCTCTTTCACAGCCTTTCCATTCGTCATGATTTTAAATTTTTTAGCCACTACGCCCTCTCTTTGATATAATTATTGCCTCACCACAGCCTTCCTTTTTTTATCAAAGAAAAATTCATTAGGAGGCAGCTCCTCTATAGAAATGGGTGTCAGTTCTTCATTGAAAATCCACCCCAGATCGGGATTCCCCTTTGTGAACTGTAAGGGTGTGATAATAGCAATCGGACTGTCGATTTCCTTGGATGGTTTTTTTGGGGTAACATCTATGGCCATCTTGTTTGACATGAGCGATAGTGAGTCGCTTGAACCTTGCGAGGGTATCTCTACTTGACCTTGGACCTGTTTGTCCCGGTGTACCCTTTTCAGGGTTTCCTTCCTGTTGGTAGGGGATTTCGGCTCCTCACTCTGAGGTTCTAGCCTCCCCGGTTTTCTCTTGGTTCTTCTCCTTGTTAGGACTTGAGTCCTTTGAACCTTTGGCTTCCGTCTTCTATGTAACCAGAATCTTTGGGGTTTCACCCTGTAAAATTTGGGGGAGACAACTCTGCCAGTGCTCCTGGAATTTAAAGAAATCAACCATATCTCCGGGTGGCAGGGCTTGAATCCGACTTAGGACTTCAGAGTAGGACCTCGCACCCCAAAATATTTCATCATGAGGGGAATCCTTGTGTTCATATCTCTTTAGGTCACAACTTGCCAGGTGATTGCTCACAACCTTCCTAGGGTCATGCTTCTTGAACTCAATATCCACCAGCTTCATTTCTTCTAAAACCGTAGCCTCGGCTTTGGCATGGCCAAAATATAACAAGGAATATGCACCAATATGAATGGGGAAGGGCGGCCATACCTTTTTTGATACTCCTTTGAGATCTTTTCTTATTCTATCGAGAAAAGTATACCTGGTGATCTCGCGACACAATAGCTTATCTAGAAAGAATAGTGGTAGAGCATATGGAGGAACAGAGGTGCCGAAAACCATGATATATGAAAATTCCACCTCTATATACCAATCTTCCACGCTACTCAAGTTGGTCATGACGCTATCCGAAATCCTAGGCGACGGCTGGCTGAAGATGGTGACATGCAATGACACCATTACCCAGTTGAAGATCTCATAGATGAATTCTTTGGCTTTATCCTCCCAAAGCTTCGAGTGGTAGAAATGAATAGGCTCTATATTAGATGGAGCCTAGCTCTAGTTCATTAGTGGGAAGGGTTTCATGAAGCATATGGCATCCATGATGTAAGCAAACATAAAGAACGAAGTTGCTTTCTTACTTTCCCTCTGTGGTCAATATTCGGTAATTCGATTGGTCAGACTGTTAGACAACAGTTTGGCCCACTCGAAGGAGAAACCCTTAACAATTGTATGAATGAGCGGTACCCATGGGAGGAAACAATGGGTAGTGTCCTCTTTCCCATACAACTTACAGGCCATCATCGCTACATACTTGAATTGTGGCTCCAAGGAAGAGATTGAATAGATCCCGTGAGTGTCATCCCTAAATTTCGTGGGGTGTGAGACCCAATCTTTGATCAGATCGGATAAAAATTTTGCATACTGCTCACACTCCTTCTTCTTGAAACCTTTTAGAAATTCAAAATTGTGAGTAAGGTTCGGTGTGGGTGACAATTTATACATTGCCCACAAATGTTCTGGCATGAAAGTCCCAATCGTTACGTTCTATTCACTGATAGTCATCCTGGTCGGGATGTCCACATGGTCCAGCGCCCACCTGATCATATCACAATAGGGAAGAAGTTGGGGCCTCACCGCTATTTTGTGCATCTCTACTTGAGCGATGATTTTGTATTTGGTTGACAAGTCATCTTTCTCATTGTCGCTAGAATCATCCGAATAGTTTACCGACTCAGATTGCAGAATGTTGGAAATGTATGACCATGTCTTGACAAAATTAATACTTCGGGGTGAGGTATCAGAAACAATGTCTGAACCCTGACCTGAACTCTCGGCAGCTGCCTTGAGCACTTTTCGTGGAGCCATGATAGAGAAACTTGCAATTAGACCTCCTGTTGAAAAAAAATAAAAAACACAAACAACAGTTATCCCAGTGAAATGTCTCTGCACGCAAATAGGAATGAAAACTGAAATAATGAAGGAAAAACTCTCTATCTTGGTCATTTAAGCCCATGGGTGTCCTTGCCAACAGAACGGTCAAATCACTTAATAGAAAGATTTAGAAGTAAAAACGAGATCTTACTATCTGTCACCTCACTGCAATTCAAATAAATGCCATAAATGCTTGACGAGTCATAACATTGAAAAACGCAGGATCATTCAAGACTTCATCTATAAACTGTGTGTGTTAAATTTTGTTTAATGCGCTAATTAATATGGTTTATTTATTTCAATTTGGTGCACTTATTTTCTAATCCCCTTTTCGGCGCTCACCACATCGGGTGTTTTCTCTCCTAGCCACTAAACCTTAAAAACCCAAAATCGCGATGGTGCGAGTTAATTGATTAGAAGTGATTTGACTTAATCATTTTAATTAATCCATGCTTAATTAAAGTTAAATAAAATCGTGACTTCGTGGATCGAGGTTACAAAGGTGTTGCCCTTTGGGGAAACAATTGGCGAGTCACGAAATCATGATAGTGACTAACTAGGGTTTAAAGTGACGTGTTCTTGATACTAACCTGGGTAACTTTAACACAACTTCGCGACTTCACAAGTCAGAGGCTTGAGAAACGTTCAACGCGTAACTCCTGAGAGTGAGGGTATAGGGTACTAAGAGATGATAAGCCCCACTTAGTCTTTTAGTAATGGTGATTAAAATTAGGAAGGTTTTCACCATTTTTCACGTCGGGATACTGTAACTTTAGGGTAGAAACGTGAAACAAACGAAGTCCCAAAAACCAACCTTTTTGGGCTTAAGTATAACATTTCATGTATTTAGAGAAAGGCGGCTCCAACACCTACATTGGGTATTTACCTAGTGAACAGGCTTGGTTCACCACATGCATTGGTTCATACAAAGAGACACAATGTTTCAAATTCATATCTATTGGTATATTATATAAAGAGAAAGGTATAATGGAAGGAGAGTGACTCTACATTCCACATCAGAATATCAAAAGTAGGAGCAGAGTCCAAGAAAGAAACTGTAAATTTTTTTATGCAGTGAGGGTGGTAGGGAAGAGCTTGAGAGGGTTGCAGTTCTTTGCGGGTTAAATCTTGTTTCACAAGGGAGTTGGTGCCTCCTAGGGTTGGTTCTCTGAAACAAGGGAGTTGGTTCTTCCTAGATTTTGTTCTCTAAAACCAGGGGATTGGTGTCTCTTTGAGTTGGTGTTTAGAAGAAGAGAGATTGATGTCTCTCACACAATTGTAACTTTTAATTGTTATTGCTATATTTAAATTTCTATATTCAATACATTCTTGTTGATCAATTGTTATGATTAATTAATTTGTTAATTAATAATTGAATAAAATTTTAAAATAATAAGAAGTATTGATTCCCCCCCCCCAAGTATTGGCCAATATTTCAACAATTGGTATCAAAGCGAGTGACTTCACCATAGTTTAACCACTGGAAGGTAGATTTCGAAGAGATCAAATGGATCAGCAAGAAGGAATGTCCTCCAAAAAAGAACCACTATTTAAAGGAAATGATTATGCTTTTTGGAGTATAAGAATGAAAAGCTATCTAATGGCCCTTGGCTGTGATTTCTGGAAATCTGTTGAAAATGGTTACACTGCTCCATCTAGTCCACCTATTGATACTTCTACAAAGAATATTTGCAATGACAATTTAAGAGTTGTTAATGTTATTCTTGGAGGATTAGCAAATCCTATATTTGTAAAATTGATGCATTGTAAATCAAAAAAGTAAATTTGGGATAAAATGAAGATAATCTATGAAGGATATGGAAAGGTCAAGCAAGATAAACTTCAAACACACAAAGGGAAGTTTGAGAGTCTAAATATGAAAGAGGAAGAAAACATAGCATAATATTTTCAAAGAGTGGAAGAAATAGTCAATTCAATCAGAGCATGGGGAGAAGAGATAAAATACAAGATTATTTTCCAAAAGGTGTTGATATCATTACCAATGAGATATGACGCCAATTTATCTACCTTGGAATATCGACAAAACCTTGATAGCCTTACAATGGATGAACTTCATGGGATTCTTATAGCATATGAAATGAGAACCGAGAAAGAAAATTCATCAAAAATGGAAACAACCTTCAAAGCATCAAAAGCAACAAGGAACCATAAGCATGTGCCAAATGAAAATCACTCAGATATATCAGATGAAGAAGAGGCCAACTTCATAAGAAAACTCAAGAAAGGATATGGAAAATACAAAGGGAATTTACCTTTCAAATTCTTCAACTGTGGAAAAATTGGACACTTCGATAAGAAATGTCCCTATCCCAAACAAGAATATAATGATGATGGAGAAGCTTACAATTAGAAAAACCATAAAAATGGCAATCCCCCCCCACCCAAAAAAAAGAAGAAGACCTTTTTCATTAAAGAGGACAATAGTTCATCTAAAGAAAGTGAAGATGAAGAGTCAGAACATCTATTTATGGGTATAGAAACCCAATATAATATTTCTAAAACTACTTTTGATATTGAATAAAAATCCGAGGATGAAGGATAAATAGACCTATAAGTGGAACTAATTAGTTCTCTGGATGAACTTAGAAAGTATAAAAGTAAGAATAAGTTACTAAGGGGGTAGCTACTATAATTTGAAGAAGCACAACAATTAAGTGAAAAGAAAGTTTCAAAAACCATCAAAGAATCAAATCAAATCATCATTGACCTGAAGACTCAACTTCAAGAAGCTAAGATAAATGAGGAATTCTTGATTAAACAACTCAATGAAAATCAACAATATTGTAAGAAGCTAGAAACTGAAATTGTTCAACTAAAGAGGGAACTTGAGAAAGGAAAAAACCAACCAATATTTGAGAACAGTTCAAAAATTTTGAATGACATTCTTAATGGTAAAAGATCACCAAACAATAAGACATGATTGTGATATGATCAGGATTCAACTCTGCAAAACAAAAGATTGACAAACAACCAATTAGTTATGCAGATGCTCTTAGAAACCCCTTAAAAAAGGAAGACAACAAGGGGAATATGGTACCATTAAAGAGTGTTCCTAATAAACATAAACCAACACCCCCTACAAAAGAAAAAGAACACAAAAAGAATACAATGACCAGAAGGACTCCCTCTTATAGATATCAACATATATTCCTTGGATATTGCTACTCTTTCAATAATTTTGGACATAAACTAGTACATTGTAAATTCTATAGAAAGTACAATCCTAAAAATTTCTAAAGATATAAGAACAACAAGAATAATTCAAATAAAAGAAACTATAATTCATTCTCTCCTTTAAAATGTTACAATGTTGAATGTCACAAGTGAAACAATTATGGTCATAAAGCTAATGAATGTAGATTTCTAGTGCAATCCTTGAATACAAGCATTCCCAACAATAAAGATAAAAGGACATGGAAAGAAAAACATATGGAATAAAATTTAACATAATGTAAAGTATCCCTATATGCCAAGAACAAAAAGTTTCAATGGTATATTGATAGTGGATTCTTTAATCACATGACAAGAGTTAAAATAAAATTTCTCAATTTGACAAAGAAGGAAAAAGGAAGTGTCATATTTGGAGATAATGTATCTTCCAGAATACTTGGAAAAGGCACAGTCACTTTGGGAAACAAGAAAAATAAAGAATAAAATGCGAAACTAGTTGAAAATATGAAGCCTAATCTTCTAAGTGTAATCCAAACTTGTGACAAGGACATATACTCATTTTTGACTTCTAGAAATGTGAAATTAGGAAGGAAGGATCAGGAAAATTAGTAGCTACTACACCAAGAACCTCAAGTAATGTATATATTTTAGATATTAAAGAAGAAGAAGAATGCTACATGAGCCAAGTAGATGAAAGTTAGTTGTGGCACAAAATAATGGGACACTTCATCTTTGACAATATGATCAAAGACAGTACAAAGGAAGCAATGAAGGACATGCCAAAGATTATAAAACCTTCTAACCCTGTTTGTAAGCATTGCCAACTTGGGAAGTAGATGAAAGTTAGATTCAAGACAAAAGAATACTCTACATCAATACCCTTGGATCTTGTCCAGATTGACCTTTGTGGACCTACTAGGACTAGAAGTATACAAGGGGAACATTACTTCATGTTGATTATTGATGACTATACAAGGATGACCTGGGTATACTTCCTTAGAGAAAAATCAAAGGAATTTGAAAATTTTAAGGCATTCAAAGCTTATGTGGAGAATGAGACAGATATTAAGATCAAATGTCTAAGATAAAAAATGGAGGGGAATTTACCTCTAACGAATTCAATAAGTTTTGTGAAGATCATGGAATCAAGAGACAATTTTCAGCTCCAAGAACTCCTCAACAAAATGGAGTTGCTGAAAGGAAAAAAAAAGTTGTTCAAGAGGCTGCAAGAATAATGTTAAATGAATCCAAAATTCCAAATAAGTTTTGGAGAGATATAGTATATACAATAGTTCACATACTCAACCGAGCACAACTTAGAGTTAACCATGACAAGATATCTTATGAGGTATGGTTTGGCAAACCAACATCAGTCAAACACTTTAGAGTCTTTCAGAGCAAATGCTATATTAACAAGGATATGATAACCTAGGGAAATTTGATTCCATATCAGATTAGGGGATATTTCTTGGTTAATCACCCAAAAAAAGGGATTACATATGCTATAATCTAAGATTGCACAAAATAGTGGAAATTGCAAATGTAAAAGTAGATGATCTAAAATTGAGAAAAATCAAGTCTCAATATAAATAAAAAAAATGATGAATGGAGAAGAACTAGCGATGATGAAGAAGATGGTGAATAATATGATGAAGAAGATGGTGAATCACAAAATGAATAAGATATTGAAGAACTACAAGAGAATGAACCACAAATGGATGAAGAAAAGGATGAGGAAGAAACACCCTTTCCAAAATCTCCATATAAAAGAGTTCAAAAGAATCACCATGAAATCCAAAATCATAGGGAATAAAAGTGCATGAGTAGAAACTAGAAGAAAACTTACATTTGAACCATAATAGGCAACGCTTTCTCTAGTAGAACCCAAATCATTTTTCAGAAGCTAGAAAGAATGAAGATTGGATAAAAGAAATGAATGAAGAACTTGAATAAATAGAGAAACAACAGACTTGGGAACTGGTCCCAAGACCAAAAGACAAAAATATGATAGGGACCAAATGGATTTTCAAGAATAAACTTAATGAAAATGAAGAAATTATAAATAAGAAATCTAGATCAGTATGCAAGGGATATGCCCAAGTTGAAGGAATTGACTTTGAGGATATGTTTTCTACAGTGGCAAGATTAGAAGCTATCATAATGTTTTTGGCATTTGAATGCTTCAAAAAACTTCAAAATCTATCATATGGATGTCAAGTCATCATTTCTAAATGGAACCCGAGAAGAAAAATTCTATTTAGAAAAACCTAAAGGATTTAAGTTGACAGAAAATCAGGATTATGTATGTAAACTAAAAAAGGCTTTATATGATCTTAAACAAGCTCCCAGAGCATGGTTCTCAATTATTGATAACTATATACAACAACAATGATACAAGAGAGGGACTACTGACAACAACCAATATATCAAAATTAAAGAACAAAATATGATTGTTATTATGGTAAATGTGGCTGATATCATTTTTTGAAGTAATTTGACTATATTGAGAAAACGGTTTGCAACATAAATGAAGAAATAATTTGAGATGTCTATGCTAGGTGAACTAACATTCTTCTTTGTTTTACAAGTTACTCAGAGAGACAAAGGGATATTCATATCCCAAACCAAATATATCAAAGAAATGCTAAAGAAATTTCAAATGGAATATTGCAAACCTATGAGCACTCCCATGGTTACAGGATGCAAACCAAGCTTAGATGATGATTCACCAAAGGTAGACCAAACCATGTACAGATCAATGGTTGGTAGCCTATTATATGCAACAACAACAAGACCTGATATCATACAAGATGTAGGACTAATAGGAAGATTTCAATCTACACCTAAAGAGACTCATTTTAAAGTAGTAAAAAGGATAATTAGATATCTAAGAGCTACCTTGGATTTTGGATTATGGTATCCAAAAACAAAATATTTTACATTAAATGCATATACTAATGCAGATTGGGCTGGTAGTGTGGATGATAGGAAGAACACCATGGAGGAGCATTCTTCCTAGGAAAGTGTTTAGTATCATGGCTAAGTAAGAAGCAAACATCTATATCATTATCAACAACATAAGATTAATATATTGTTGCTACCACCTGCTGCACTCAAGTAATTTGAATGAAACACACCCTAGAATACCTACAAGTAAAGTATGATCATCTAATTCTTCTTAACTATGACAATAGCAGTGCTATAAACCTCTCTAAGAATCTTGTTATTCATTCTAAAACCAAACATATCCCAATTAATACCATTTTCTTAGAGATCAGATTACTCAAAATATAGTCAAAGTGGAATATGTTGATACTAAAGAACAAATTGCAGATATATTCACAAAATTTTTACCCAGGAGTACTTTTGAATACCTTAGATAGAAATTGGGGGTAATATCCATATCTAATTGAATTGAAAATGTTTCATCAGAGGAGTACATGGATATGGGGAGTATAACCTCAGGGGGAGCAAAGAAACATCCCTTCTATCATTGTTGTCAAAGGGGAAGGAGAAACAATAAAACTCAATTAAGAAATAATGGGTTTTTACTATGTTTCAATCAATGCCAAAGGGGGAGATTGTTGGACATGGTGTTGGAATTGATGTCAAAGGAGATCAGTATGATTAATATTGGACACAATGTTATGACATTGACACTAATTTCAAATAGTGTATGTGATGTTGGTATTGGAATTGATGCAAATATGTTAATATTATGTTCATCATCATCAAAATTGTGCATATGATATTGTCAAACACATGCATTGTCTAAACAATGATTACTTATGGATACTAAATTTGTCCTATCTAAATGCAAAGGGGAAAGATCAAAATTTGGTGCCAAATAAAAAGTGTAAAAGGGTTTGGTATGAGAGTCTCTATTAGACTTCTTGATCTTCGACTTAGATTCGACTTGCATTTACTTCGACTTCGATTTGGATAACTTTGATCTGCATTGCCTCTTACTTTGACTTGTATAACTTCGACTTGCATTTCCTTCGACTTCGAATTGGATAAATTCGAACCGCATTTCCTCCGACCTTGACCTGGATAACTTCGACTTGCATTTCCTTCGACTTCAAATTGCATTTATTTACTCTTGGTTGACTCGAATTTAGTCGACTTACTTTTCCTTGAATCGACTTGCATTTTGGTCAACTTAGTTTTTCCATTT
>JZKD02S2013228.1:43083-58232 GCA_000966675.3 Picea glauca
GCATATTTACATATTTTATGTCTTATGGATCACATTTTTACAATGTATGTACGTGTGTATGTGTGTGCTACTTTTACGTGTGTGCAATATGCCAATCTAATACATGATTAGCTAGAGTATTTGTGATTTGATTTAATCTCCTAAGAACATGGATATACGTAATGTAATCAAAGAATCATTCTAAGAGATGTACCCTAGGAATCGTCAGTGTAGAGTAGGATCATAAACATGGTAAACCCCATTTAACTAGGACAAAACCAGCTGAGCATCTAAGTAGACCCGAAGGTGAGAGATACCATGTAATAAAGCGTCACAAAGTAACTCTATTACTGCAATGTATTCGGCGACATTTTTTGTGGCATCACCTAAACAAATACCTCCAGAAGATAGAAACCGTCCTTGAGGCGTGAATATCACCCAATATGTGGAAGCAAGCCTCTGAGTGTGTTGGATAGCACCATCCGCGAACCCAACGAACACCTTTGACTCACTTGAAATCTTCCATAGTGAAAAAGATGACATAAACAACACGTCCATAAAACAAAAAGACAAAAACTAACTGTATAAGAACTATACATATGTACAAGAAGTCACCCAAGGCGACCAACCTATGAGTAATACTTCTTGAGGTAGAGACCATTTCTAGGCTCTGTCAAATATTTTCCTTCACAATCAACCAGATGATAAGTGCCCTTCTTTAAGACCTCTTTCACAATGAAAGGTCCGAACCACATGGGTTTTAACTTTCCTGCCCCCAGGGGATCCTTATCTTGGTCATAGACTAGGACAAGGTCGCCTTCGGAGAAAATCTGAGGACGAATGGCCCGATCATATTGACACTTGACTTTTTGCTTGTGAGCCTCATTAGCCAAGGTTGCATCACGACATTTCTCATTGAGCTACTTGAGATATAATAAGCATTGCTCAAGCGGTGAAGTGTTTGGCAATAAATGTACTGCCAAATTTAAGGATGGGATATGGCACTCTATTGGAAAGAATGCTTCCATCTTGTAAACAAGTTGAAAAGGTGAGAAAACGATTGCAGTATTTACAGACATTCAGTAGGCCCGCAATGCCAAGTACAACATGAAATGCCAATTTGACTTGCCCAAATTGACCATTCAATGCAGAATAGTCTTGAGGAATTTATTCACAGCTTCCACCTGACCATTCTCTTGTGGGTAGTAGGGTGATGAATTTTATTTCCTCAACCCAAGCTTTGATGTTAACTCAGACATCATTTTGTTCTGAAAGTGACTTCCATGGTTAGTGAAAATCTCCGTCGGGATGTCAAACCTTGCTACAATATGGTTAAAAATAAAGAGAGTTGTTGTTTCACCATCATCTTTGAACATTGACATAGCCTCGACCCACTTTGTGAAGTAGTCTACCGCTACGATGATATAACGATGCCCCCTAGATGAGGCTAGGTGGCATGTAGTATAATCAATCCCCCACTTGGTGAAGGGACCAACTGTAATGACGAGAAACATGGGAGCAGGGTGTGCCCTCATCTTTCAAGAGAAGNGCATATTTACATATTTTATGTCTTATGGATCACATTTTTACAATGTATGTACGTGTGTATGTGTGTGCTACTTTTACGTGTGTGCAATATGCCAATCTAATACATGATTAGCTAGAGTATTTGTGATTTGATTTAATCTCCTAAGAACATGGATATACGTAATGTAATCAAAGAATCATTCTAAGAGATGTACCCTAGGAATCGTCAGTGTAGAGTAGGATCATAAACATGGTAAACCCCATTTAACTAGGACAAAACCAGCTGAGCATCTAAGTAGACCCGAAGGTGAGAGATACCATGTAATAAAGCGTCACAAAGTAACTCTATTACTGCAATGTATTCGGCGACATTTTTTGTGGCATCACCTAAACAAATACCTCCAGAAGATAGAAACCGTCCTTGAGGCGTGAATATCACCCAATATGTGGAAGCAAGCCTCTGAGTGTGTTGGATAGCACCATCCGCGAACCCAACGAACACCTTTGACTCACTTGAAATCTTCCATAGTGAAAAAGATGACATAAACAACACGTCCATAAAACAAAAAGACAAAAACTAACTGTATAAGAACTATACATATGTACAAGAAGTCACCCAAGGCGACCAACCTATGAGTAATACTTCTTGAGGTAGAGACCATTTCTAGGCTCTGTCAAATATTTTCCTTCACAATAAACCAGATGATAAGTGCCCTTCTTTAAGACCTCTTTCACAATGAAAGGTCCGAACCACATGGGTTTTAACTTTCCTGCCCCCAGGGGATCCTTATCTTGGTCATAGACTAGGATAAGGTCGCCTTCGGAGAAAATCCGAGGATGAATGGCCCGATCATATTGACACTTGACTTTTTGCTTGTGAGCCTCATTAGCCAAGGCTGCATCACGACATTTCTCATTGAGATACTTGAGATATAATAAGCATTGCTCAAGCGGTGAAGTGTTTGGCAATAAATGTACTGCCAAATTTAAGGATGGGATATGACACTCTATTGGAAAGAATGCTTCCATCTTGTAAACAAGTTGAAAAGGTGAGAAAACGGTTGCAGTATTTACAGACATTCAGTAGGCCCGCAATGCCAAGTACAACATGAAATGCCAATTTGACTTGCCCAAATTGACCATTCACTGCAGAATAGTCTTGAGGAATTTATTCACAGCTTCCACCTGACCATTCTCTTGTGGGTAGTAGGGTGATGAATTTTATTTCCTCAACCCAAGCTTTGATGTTAACTCGGACATCATTTTGTTCTGAAAGTGACTTCCATGGTTAGTGAAAATCTTCGTCGGGATGTCAAACCTTGCTACAATATGGTTAAAAATAAAGAGAGTTGTTGTTTCACCATCATCTTTGAAAATTGACATAGCCTCGACCCACTTTGTGAAGTAGTCTACCGCTACGATGATATAACGATTCCCCCTAGATGAGGCTAGGTGGCATGTAGTATAATCAATCCCCCACTTGGTGAAGGGACCAACTGTAATGACGAGAAACATGGGAGCAGGGTGTGCCCTCATCTTTCAAGAGAAGATCTGACACGGGTGGCACTTCTTGACCAATTCAACACAATCCTTGATTAACATCGACCAAAAGTAACCGACTCATAAAATATTTTGGGTTGTTGCCAACCCAGACAAATGACCACAACATGCTCCAGTGTGACAGTCGTTAAGAACGAGTTTTTCTTCTTCATGAGTGAGACACCGATGAAGGATGCAGTCTACACCTCCACGATACAAAGTTTCATCGAGAATGAGATAGTTTTTTTCCTTATGGAATATACTTTGACGCTCATCGCGAGAAGTAGAGTTGGGGAAATTCAAAGTCTGGAGATAGAATAGTATATGTCCATACTAGGTGTCCGAAGATGAAATCAGAAAAAGATCTCCTTTAATCGGTGATTCTTCGGGAATAACATCACCTGAATTGACCGAAAGTTCCAAGATAAGTTCCGCAAAGACCAGTGACTTCTTGTATTTCACAGAAACAAAATCCAAGTCAAATTCCTGGAGGAAAAATATCCATCTATCAATCTTTCCTTCGATTACATGTCATGTCAACACGTATTGAAGCATATTCACAACAACAATGATGGTGGTCTTACGAAGAATAATATTATGACGGAACTGCTGGACAACATGCATTGCTACCAACGCTAGATTCTCAACATGGGAGTAGTTGAGCTCTAGTCCAACCAGGCCTTGACTCAGGTAATAAATCACATGCTCTTCAAGAAGATCATCCTCTTGAACCAAGACCATACCAATGGTCGAATTTGCAATGACCAAATACAATAAGAAATCTTTATTATAATTGGGTGGCCGAAGCAGAGGGGAAAACGTAAGGGCACATTTCAACGCTTTGAAAGAGCACTGAGAAGCTTAGTCCCAATAGAAAGGAATGTCCTTTTTCAGTAAATGCATGAACCCTTTAATGATCTCGGCATAGTTTGTGATCAAATGTCGAAGAAAGTTGGATTTTCCCTGTAAACTGTGAAGCTGAGGGACTGTGCACGGGGGAGGAAATTGAACTATCACCTCAACATTTAGAGGATCGACCATGATTCCTATTGTCGAAACTATGAAACCTAGAAGATGACTTGACGTTACACAAAACCTGCATTTATTTGGATTCAAGAAAATCTGATAGTAGCGACATCGATCAAAGATAAGTTGGATGTGTGTGGGATGATCATCTCTCTTATGAGATCATGACACTAAATCATCAAGATAAGCCTCAGCTATATGTATTAAGTAATGGAAAGAAAAAGACATGGCCCACTGAAAAGTAGCTCCAGCATTATTCAGGCCAAAAGGAATCTTCCAATAAGCAAATGTTCCCCATGGACAAATAAAAGTTGTTTTATGCTGGTCTTCGGGCTTAATTTGTATCTGATTGTATCCCGAAAAACCATCCATGAAAGAAAAGACCTCACAACCTGCGCACTCATCAACAATCTGGTTAATGAATGGGGTGGGGAAATTATCCTTTGGACAGGCCTTGTTCAAATCATGGAAGTCCATACATACACGAATCGTTCCCTACTTTTTGTTGACCAGAATAGGATTTGACACCCATTGAGTCAACTGAATAGGGTAGATGAAATCGAATTTGAGCAGTTTATATACTTTAGCCTTAATAACTGTCACTTTCTGAGGATTTATCGAATGAAGCTTCTATCGGACCGGCTTAGCATCAAGATATGTTGTTATTTCATGTTTGACGATTCTTGGATCAATGTATGGCATTTCCTCGTAAGACAAGGGAAAAACATCACAAAATTCCTTAAATAAATCTGTGTAGATTCAAATATCCTTGGGGGAGAATTCCACTCCAATGAAGACATTCTCCACGATTCCAGGGGTTCTAGAGATGTCAATAGGTATCGTTTCAATGATGGTTTCCATATTACCCTCAGCATAAACTGCATGCATAGACAGAGGATTAATGGGACAAGACCTTCTCCATTCATAGTTAACATGAATTCTCCTGCTTCTATTCTTCTTAACTCTGGGAGGAAATAAGATCTATGATGGAGATCATCTCAGGGTCTGTCTGGACCAATCAATGCCTCTAAAATTTCCTCGTTAGAGGGAAAGAACAAGTCTAAATAATTGGTAGTGGCAAGGGAATATAGAGCCCAAATAGGCTCGAGAATTGGATATAACTCCTATGCAGGAGTCAAATCGGGGTCGAATGAAGTTTGTTGGACTATAGATTACACAAATTCTGTCATGCATAAGGGAATGGACATGCCATGATTACCTGTCCCTTCCATCAAAGCCAATGGGGAAGGAAGAGTCCACGGATTGGTAAAGTAAGTCATACAGAATGAAGACACTTGAAAAATCTCAGCCCTAGTCTAGTCGAGGATAGTCGATATCATCTTGAAATCACCAAAGGGAGGCAAACAATCGAATGTACCCATCAAAGGTGGGCACAAACCAACCCTGTCATTGAAAACATTGGGTTGTGGGTTATCAATCATTGGGATCGTGGATGCCCCCGATGAAGGGTCAAGCCTAGAGAAGGAAAATTGATCAATGGTGACGATTCATTCCTCATGTGGAAACAACAAGACCCAAAAAAATGTGGCAACTACTACATGCATGGAATATGTCCAACTCCTTCCTAACAATAGGTTGTAGTTGAGAGGTGCATTGACCACTTCAACTTCGACGCACACAATATTCCCTCCTAACTGCATGGGGAAAGAAGGGATGATTCCATGTGGTATGAAGGAACAATCATCGAAAGAAGTAAACAGAGTAGGCGAAAGAGACAAAATGGGTTGGCCAATGGCCTTCCAACAGGCCAACGACATCATGCATGTAGAGGCACCCTCATCAACCATCATGCGGAAAATATTTCAAGTAAAATATTTCATGGTGTGAGCCACTACTATCTGAAATGCAATGTGATATGGGATATGAGGATTCAAGTCGGTCGTATCAAGCATGATCGTTCCCAGATTACAGGTCACAGTGGATCCTAAGGTAGCTAGAAGAGCCTTTCTCTACAAAGGGCAGCTCTAAAGGACCTCCAAAGCAGACATTGTGCAAGGGGTTTGTGAAAAATCCTCCACCATAGAGTAATTTTGGGCGACCCTTGCATTTGGATTATGCAAAGCTTTCTTGAACGCCCCTTTCGGGATGTGTGTCATTGTTTCTCCCATCGTCTTATCGATATGGAGAGGAATATATGGGTTTACGACTTATTTACCCTTCTTAGAAGTTTCAATAATTCTATAATCATGTGCCCTAGTCGCAATGTATGCATCACCTTTCATCATATACATGTTTGTTGGCAGGGATTGTAGTTTGCACAGGGCAGTTTGCACAGTAGGGTAGTTTGCACAAGACTTGGTTTTTGTCATTAATGTCAAACTTTAAAAATCCGAAGGGGGAGTTTGTTGGTCAGTTTGCACAGGCACCGTGGATTAGTTTTCATAGGCATGTTGGTTCCTAATTTGGAGATCAACATGCCTCTTGACATACTGAAACGCGAAACTGCGAAGAACCCAGGAGGTGAGTCTTTGGTTATAAATTGAGGTCACATGTGAAACGAGCCTTGGAAGAGGAGTCAGCACCCTTAGCTTGAATTTTAGAGATCGAATATTGACCAGCACATGACACATCATCCTAATTAATGTCACTATGATACATCACTCGTCAGCACCCTTAGCTTGAATTTTGGAGATCGGAGATTGACCAGCACATGACACGTCATCCTAAGTAATGTCACTATGATACGTCACTCCAGGAATTTCTATTTTGGGATTTTTGCATGGTAAGCAAAAACTCCAACATCACGAAGTCCCGAATGCCGAAATACCGAAATGGACACACATTGGATAATTTTGGGGATCGCGACTTGGAGTGTCGAAATATTTCAACACAAAAATGTTGAAATGTCGAAATGCTAAAATCTGAAATGCCAAAAGGGACTATTGTGAGTCTCGAAAAACCAAAAGGAAAAATGTCGAAATCCCATCAGTCGTTAGATTAAGAAAAGAAAATATCAGATTATGAAGTTTTGTGGACCGTTGATCAAGATCCATTTTGGGGATCATGACTTGGAGTGTCGAGACACTTCATCATAGGAATGTTGAAATGTTGAAATGCGAAACACATTTTAGTTAAGCCCGTGGTCATAGCCAATGGGCATATGGTTTAAGCACAAGTGTCTTTCCGAAGCACTCAAGGGTTATTCTATGATGAGACAAAACAAATGTATGATCATCGAATGGTGTTGGTTAAATATTTAAACTGATCATGTGGCTACTGTTCTTCTTGAGGCCTTGACCAATAATAATCACTGTAAGGTAGTTATTCAGTTATTGTAACTGAATCTTCGAAGCCTGAGGGTTCGAGTGTACTCTCTGAATGTATAGGGTAGAAATAAGTGAAATTTTGTGAGATGAAGTTGGTGTGTATGGAATTAATGGTACAGTCGTACTCTAAGGTAAAATTCATTTCTGTAAATGAATATAAAATCGAAATAAAATCATACAGGGACAGTGAGAAGAAATGATGAAGATATAGCAGAGATCAAGGGGAGAAGAATGGATTTTGATATAATTATATAAACAGAGAGGACTTGAATGATGAATCGTTTGACAAAGAAGATAAAGAGTTGGTTTACAGGTTCTTAGTGACAGAGAAGGATTTTAGGGTGGTAGGGAGGAGCAAGGGGAGACTGTAAAAGTATCCTATACAAGTTGGTGCTTGTACATCTGGGAGTTGTATCTTCCATTCAGTAGGTGTTGAAGAAAAAGAGGTAACAACCTCATCTGGGTTGTAGCTCAAATAAAATAAGAATGTAAAGAGGAGTTGGAGCTTGCCTTTCATTCATAAGAAGAAGAGGTTTTTCCCTTTTGGGTTTCCTCATGACAAATCACTGTCTCACTGTTTCATTTATGTGACTATATATTTATTGGTTAAATGTATTACTGCAAGTTAAATGTTAAAGGCATGATTTATTGATTAATAAGTAATCTTCTTATAAAATGAAAGAAATTTTATACAACTGATWCAACCCCCCCCCYTCTCAGTTGACTTATCMTATAGARCAATKTTCATGGACAAAGGATTACTAGAAGACATAGGGGGTCCCTGACTTCCCCCATTCRCACTCGAAGAGGCTTGAGTTAAATTTTTCCCATGAGGAAATGGGTTCRTTAACACRTCAGGTTGTTGTTGCACCAGTAACTTTTGGGCCTTCGCAAGCCGAGGGCACAAGTGAGTTGGGTGGTCTTCTGTGCAAAGTTTACATAGATACTTTGACTTTATTTTCTTTGTGTTTCCCCCACYAGTATTGTTGGTGGGTTTTTTATCCCCCTTACCCTTCTTTCRTTGTTTCTTCTTTYTGTTGAGCTATYGGTTGTCCTTCRGGTTTGTCGATTGCACACTRTGTACATGAGACATTTGAGTACGRGRAGTAGTCGAACTAGAGGTTTGGTTGGTTGTTGTCTATTGTATCGACAATTGTTGCAATTGATTTGACAGCTAATCAGTGGGATTCACTTRTGCTGAACCACCGATGCCATCAGCGTGTGGTCCAGACTTGTGTCTAGTCTTGTCAAGGATAGACCACGATGTATCTGGAAAAACTTTGTAAAGTAAACTAGACTGAGAGTATATCAGTTCTATATGGTGAGCTCTTGTTATTGCCTCTTCCTCGAAAAAAACTCCCGACGTTGCGACGTCCTTGGACAACTGGGGTACCAAAGACTTAAGGAACCACTCCAATAGGAATGTTGGTGGAACTGGTACTTTTATCAAACTCTTCCTACGCTTCCATTCTCAGATGCGATCCGATATATGGTCAGCCTTTTTTTGCTCAAAGTTGGCCAGCAATTCGATGTCGGTGTATTATTTCACAGGTAGTTGAAAATGGTTTACAAAAATCATTGTCAATTCGCCAAAAGTAGAGTATCTTGAGTGATTGAGCTCGATGTACCATTTTAGGGCACTCCTGATAAGAGTGTGTTGAAACAGATGCAACTATACAGATTCATATCTCAATGAGTTGGACGAGCACCATAGGTGAAAGGTGGTCATGTGATCACCTGGATCTTAGTTAGGCTTACCTTCGAACTTTGAAATGTCTGAGGGCAACTTGTTCGGCATGGGAGGCCAATGCAGATCGTGACAGATTGGGTCATTTAACAATCTTGATAAGTCTGTAAAATGCAACGTTTCCATAAAAGGTATCTTGGGCTATTGACTATGTACAGGAGGAAAGGATCCTGGAATTTGGCTGGCACCAGGTTACCAGGAAAAGTTAGGATGCTGACTAGGGTTCTAGTAAAAACCATGGCCTTGTCCAGCATTTAGATATTACGCTTGTTGAGATTTCATTGGATGACTCATGTAGTAGGACGTTGAGGGATGGGAAGGGATTGCTCCCAATGTTATGTTCCAAAGGTTATGGAAAGGGTTTCCCCTTGCCGATCCGACGAGCATAGGTATTGAGCCTTGCCTGGGGTTCCATTGACCATGGAAGGGGTTACCCCCAATAGGAATCCCTGACAAGGGAACTAATCCCTGCCATGGATTCCAAAGTCCTTGTGAGGAGGTGACTCCTGTGTTTTACCCCTGTGTAGGAATAGTACCCTGTACAGGATTTTGTGATCCAAAACTAGGGTTTCCCTCGGACGAGATGACAACTGATGACAATGCATTGTTTCCAAATGTGTTGAACAAAGAGAATGGCATCAAACCCACTGGCGTGGTGTAGGAAAAAGGTCTTTGAATACCAGCTCCGAACAAGCTGTAGTTCATGTTTGGCCAGACGAGCTATTGAGAAGTGTCGTTGAGCGAGGGGGAAGAAGGAGGTATGTGACCTCCGTCGTAAGGGAAGGAATTATAGGGAGCTGAGGTGCCCCCCATGGACCCTTGCAGAGGAGCGTTTGAGCTCCCTTCCCCCAGACCCATGGTATCTAGGGTGGATTAGGTGAGGACCGATTTCATATCAAAGCCGAGAATCCCATATGAAAACAATGTACCCATCGCACTCTGAGTGAATGATGCAGTGATCACTTCCATGGACGGAATTAGACCACTGCCCAAAGTAGAGGCAGATGATACCATAGTGGTTCAGACTGGAAAAGGTGGGTCAGGAGGTAGAACACCCCCTGTGGTGGTAGCCATTGAGGGAGTATGAGCACTCCCATATGAAGTAGCAACATTCGCTTCCATTGCTTCTTGCAAAACTATCTGATGCTTATGATGTGTTACCCTTGGGGGGACAACTTGTACCATGATGGGTGCCAACAATTTATTGATCGAAGGGTTATATGGACCAAGAGATTCCACTCCAAGATCATAAATAGTCGGTTCTTCCAGATACAAGTGTTCTCCTCTCGGAGTTGGCTAGGGCATAGTTTCCTGTGGCCTGAATGCCTCAAGTGACCTTTGTTGGTCAAGTCTTCGTCGTAACGGTGGCAGTGGTGGATCCAAATTAACCAGTGGTAGGCCAAAAATCCTTTGTGATCGGTGAGGCTCTTGATATTCCACGGTGTGAGAATATCAATGAAACAATAAGTATTTTTCTAATGTTGAAGATGAAGCACACACTAGAAAAGTTCATATGAGATAAAGCAAGAAAACCACTAACTAGTTGGAAGAACAGTAACACTAGCCAACATTAGAGCAACTTACTAGTGCAAGTGCAACTCGAACATGGAATCACCCTCTGGGTATAGTCTATAAAGCATGGCCTAATGTCTTCCCTAGGTATCGCGGAATACCCCCGCAATCACCTATGTAATTCCCTAAAATAAAGGCAACTAGGTTTCCAACTAGTGAACAATCACCAGGTGGGTACAGTTGACAGTCGAGTGGACCGCAATGAGAAGAGTATCAATCCTGAAACCTATCGAGGGTATCGAAAGTAAGTGTTATGGAAAACGAATGAGGAACTCGAACAGATTCAAGACCCATGAAGCTCTATGGAAAATGCGATCAACAAAATCCCAAGACAAATCCTCAATATGCGTTCCCAACTACACTTGGTTCAGCTTTGGAGGGGTTATCTTCGCTACCTTTCTGCACACAACCTCGTGTTTAGCCCCTGTGTTAGAGGGGGGTCCTGGATATTTTCACATTTACTAGAATTTTTACACTCCCTAGCACCGACTCCAATGTTTGTTTTATAAGCCTTGAATATTTTTCTCTTCAACTTAAATCGAGGCTCTAGCCTAGACTAGTTGATGGACCCTACAAACATAAAGTCTAATTAATTTTAATTAAGCATTAATTTTAAGTGGCTTGTTTTAATTCAAGTAAGCGACAATGAAACTAGTGGTGCATTTTGAGAGACGAAATAGAATAACTGTAAATGAAACTGAAAGAAAAATTACTTCTTTTTGACAAATAAGATGATCTGGATTATTTTCAGCACGAAATGAGAGCGGAGATATAATAAATAAATGCACAGANAACTAATCCCTGCCATGGATTCCAAAGTCCTTGTGAGGAGGTGACTCCTGTGTTTTACCCCTGTGTAGGAATAGTACCCTGTACAGGATTTTGTGATCCAAAACTAGGGTTTCCCCCGGACGAGATGGCAACTGATGACAATGCATTGTTTCCAAATGTGTTGAACAAAGAGAATGGCATCAAACCCACTGGCGTGGTGTAGGAAGAAGGTCTTTGAATACCAGCTCCGAACAAGCTGTAGTTCATGTTTGGCTAGACGAGATATTGAGAAGTGTCGTTGAGCGAGGGTGAAGAAGGAGGTATGTGACCTCCATCGTAAGGGAAGGAATTATAGGGAGCTGAGGTGCCCCCCATGGACCCTTGCAGAGGAGCGTTAGAGATCCCTTCCCCTAGACCCATGGTATCTAGGGTGGATTAGGTGAGGACCAAGTTCATATCAAAGCCAAGAATCCCATATGAAAACAATGTACCCATCGCACTCTGAGTGAATGATGCAGTGATCGCTTCCATGGACGGAATTAGACCGCTGCCCAAAGTAGAGGCAGATGATACCATAGTGGTTCGGACTGGAAAAGGTGGGTCAAGAGGTAGAACACCCCCTATGGTGGTAGCCATTGAGGGAGTATGAGCACTCCCATATGAAGTAGCAACATTCGCTTCCATTGCTTCTTGCAAAACTATCTGATGCTTGTGATGTGTTACCCTTGGGGGGACAACTGGTACCATGATGGGTGCCAACAATTTATTGATCGAAGGGTTATATGGACCAAGAGATTCCGCTCCAAGATCATAAATAGTCGGTTCTTCCAGATACAAGTGTTCTCCTCTCGGAGTTGGCTAGGGCATAGTTTCCTGTGGCCTGAATGCCTCAAGTGACCTTTGTTGGTCAAGTCTTCGTCGTAACGGTGGCAGTGGTGGATCCAAATTAACCAGTGGTAGGCCAAAAATCCTTTGTGATCGGTGAGGCTCTTGATATTCCACGGTGTGAGAATATCAATGAAACAATAAGTATTTTTCTAATGTTGAAGATGAAGCACACACTAGAAAAGTTCATATGAGATAAAGCAAGAAAACCACTAACTAGTTGGAAGAACAGTAACACTAGCCAACATTAGAGCAACTTACTAGTGCAAGTGCAACTCGAACATGGAATCACCCTCTGGGTATAGTCTATAAAGCATGGCCTAATGTCTTCCCTAGGTATCGCGGAATACCCCCGCAATCACCTATGTAATTCCCTAAAATAAAGGCAACTAGGTTTCCAACTAGTGAACAATCACCAGGTGGGTACAGTTGACAGTCGAGTGGACCGCAATGAGAAGAGTATCAATCCTGAAACCTATCGAGGGTATCGAAAGTAAGTGTTATGGAAAACGAATGAGGAACTCGAACAGATTCAAGACCCATGAAGCTCTATGGAAAATGCGATCAACAAAATCCCAAGACAAATCCTCAATATGCGTTCCCAACTACACTTGGTTCAGCTTTGGAGGGGTTATCTTCGCTACCTTTCTGCACACAACCTCGTGTTTAGCCCCTGTGTTAGAGGGGGGTCCTGGATATTTTCACATTTACTAGAATTTTTACACTCCCTAGCACCGACTCCAATGTTTGTTTTATAAGCCTTGAATATTTTTCTCTTCAACTTAAATCGAGGCTCTAGCCTAGACTAGTTGATGGACCCTACAAACATAAAGTCTAATTAATTTTAATTAAGCATTAATTTTAAGTGGCTTGTTTTAATTCAAGTAAGCGACAATGAAACTAGTGGTGCATTTTGAGAGACGAAATAGAATAACTGTAAATGAAACTGAAAGAAAAATTACTTCTTTTTGACAAATAAGATGATCTGGATTATTTTCAGCACGAAATGAGAGCGGAGATATAATAAATAAATGCACAGANTTTAAAATTTTATTCAATTATTAATTAACAAATTAATTAATCATAACAATTGATCAACAAGAATGTATTGAATATAGAAATTTAAATATAGAAATAACAATTAAAAGTTACAATTGTGTGAGAGACATCAATCTCTCTTCTTCTAAGCACCAACTCAAAGAGACACCAATCCCCTGGTTTTAGAGAACAAAATCTAGGAAGAACCAACTCCCTTGTTTCAGAGAACCAACCCTAGGAGGCACCAACTCCCTTGTGAAACAAGATTTAACCCGCAAAGAACTGCAACCCTCTCAAGCTCTTCCCTACCACCCTCACTGCATAAAAAAATTTACAGTTTCTTTCTTGGACTCTGCTCCTACTTTTGATATTCTGATGTGGAATGTAGAGTCACTCTCCTTCCATTATACCTTTCTCTTTATATAATATACCAATAGATATGAATTTGAAACATTGTGTCTCTTTGTATGAACCAATGCATGTGGTGAACCAAGCCTGTTCACTAGGTAAATACCCAATGTAGGTGTTGGAGCCGCCTTTCTCTAAATACATGAAATGTTATACTTAAGCCCAAAAAGGTTGGTTTTTGGGACTTCGTTTGTTTCACGTTTCTCCCCTAAAGTTACAGTATCCCGACGTGAAAAATGGTGAAAACCTTCCTAATTTTAATCACCATTACTAAAAGACTAAGAGGGGCTTATCATCTCTTAGTACCCTATACCCTCACTCTCAGGAGTTACGCGTTGAATGTTTCTCAAGCCTCTGACTTGCGAAGTCGCGAAGTTGTGTTAAAGTTACCCAGGTTAGTATCAAGAACACGTCACTTTAAACCCTAGTTAGTCACTATCGTGATTTTGTGACTCGCCAATTGTTTCCCCAAAGGGCAGCACCTTTGTAACCCCGATCCACAAAGTCACAATTTTCTTTAACTTTAATTAAGCATGGATTAATTAAAAGGATTAAGTCAAATCACTTCTAATCAATTAACTCGCACCATCACGATTTTGAGTTTTTAAGGTTTAGTGGCTAGGAGAGAAAACACCCGACGTGGCGAGCGCCGAAAAGGGGATTAGAAAATAAGTGCACCAAATTGAAATAAATAAACCAGATTAATTAGCGCATTAAACAAAATTTAACACACACAATTTACAGATGAAGTCTTGAATGATCCTGCGTTTTTCAATGTTATGACTCGTCAAGCATTTATGGCATTTATTTGAATTGCAGTGAGGTGACAGATAGTAAGATCTCATTTTTACTTCTAAATCTTTCTATTAAGTGATTTGACCGTTCTATTGGCAAGGACACCCATGGGCTTAAATGACCAAGATAGAGAGTTTTTCCTTCATTATTTCAGTTTTCATTCCTATTTGTGTGCAGAGCCATTTCACCGGGATAACTGTTGTTTTTGTTTTTTATTTTTTTTCGACAGGAGGTCCAATTGCAAGTTTCTCTATCATGGCTCCACGAAAAGTGCCCAAGGCAGCTGCCGAGAGTTCAGGTCAGGGTTCAGACATTGTTTCCGATACCTCACCCCGAAGTATTAATTTTGTCAAGACATGGTCATACGTTTCCAACATTCTGCAATCTGAGTCGGTAAACTATTCGGATGATTCTAGCGACAACGAGAAAGATGACTTATCAACCAAATACAAAATCATCACTCAAGTAGAGATGCACAAAATAGCGGTGAGGCCCCAACTTCTTCCCTATTGTGATATGATCAGGTGGGCGCTGGACCATGTGGACATCCCGACCAGGATGACTATCAGTGAATA
>JZKD02S2013239.1:45345-55740 GCA_000966675.3 Picea glauca
GCCAGGAATTTAGGATAAACAAAAATGCACATGTCTTTTTCTGGAAATAATATTAAAATATTATTTCCTAGGCTTAATCCCCTAGGCTTAGTACTCAGCTCTTTTCCCACCTTTTTAGCCCCTAGTTCCTTGCCCAATCTGTGGACGCTCAATCCCCCATCACTCATTCATCATGGTCGGTCTGCACTAGTGGTATTTATATTTTATTAATTGACCTGCATACATATAATTACATCAATAGGCTCCTGGCCTTCAGCACTTAGGCTCCCTAGCCTAACAAAACTCATAAGCCTACAACTTATTCAAAACTTGGCTCACCAGCCTATAGACCTTATTTACAATTCTTTGCATATAACATGATCTGCAACGGGGCTCGGCCTTGGGGACACTACAAGGGTGGTCTCTCACAGTCCACTCACTGCTCATAAATCTCTCAACTCAGTTGATATTCTTCTACAACTATCCCTACTTCTCCACCAACACTCTTCTTCTTGACCCGCCCAACCCAAGGAATGCACCATTCATTTATCAAGGTCATCCCAATCGATGGACCATCCATTTATCAAGGCTAACCCAAGGGTTGAGCCAATCTTTTATGAAGGTCTCTTTGTCACAAGAAGCTAGGAATCTCTCAGCTGGGAATTCAAGGGAACACTGCTGCTAGGAAAACTATCAACAAACCAACAACAACACTTGTTTTTTCAGTGCAACTCGTGCAGGAGTTCATTCTTTTGGCCTGACAACCGGGCTCTTCATTTCTCTAGCTCCAATTCACTGCAATTACACTCCAGAATTCTCCTTCCTCTCTTTGCACCAGATCCCATCTCTCCATTCACTTCACATGCACAAACTTGACTAACCCCCCAAGTTGTTTGAATTGTTGTTACTTCTCCAAGCGGATTGTACTCCACTCCCATGTACCCAATAACTTTGGGATGTGACCACTCACACCCACCCTCGTACATGTATTCAATGATTGGATTTGGAAACACTCAATCAAAAATATGTGACCACTCACACCCACCCTTGTACATGTATTCAATGATTGGCTTTGGGAACACTCAAGTAGACATTGGAAGGTTCATATGCAATAACAGATTTAGGAAAATAGGTTAAATATATAAACATGGGTAATTTTCCCCTTGGAACCCTCTTGGCCATTATCCTAGACACTCCCCTCTCTAGTGGATTAATTCAACCCCCATCTCTTGTCTGTGTCCCCTTAGTAGTTTTCATCACATTTTTATTAATAAACAAATAAATACAATTCACATATTACATCGCTTGGTCGTAGCTACATATTATATCTACATAAGCATTAATTAAACTGGGGATTATAATGGGTATGTTAAATTCCCCATCCCCTACAATTGTACATCGTCCTTGGTGCACTCTATGCTGATATACATATATGCAAATTTACATCACAATATTTAGAAATAAATTTTTCGCAATTTAACAACTCCGGCAGTAGCTCCAACCAAAATATCATGTTCCTCTAAACTCGCCAAACCAAGAAATGCACCATTCATTTATAAAGTATACCCAAGGAATGTTCCATTCATTTAACAAGGTCCCCAATGCAATTGGACATGACTCTGAGATGTGGTTCCAAAACTCTAGTTGCTCAAAACATAGTCTTGCATTCTGTCTTATTTAAAACCGTAAAAAATTTGTGGGTATTCCCCCCACATGTTT
Organism: Picea glauca; assembly: GCA_000966675.3. Classification (NCBI taxonomy): domain Eukaryota; kingdom Viridiplantae; phylum Streptophyta; class Pinopsida; order Pinales; family Pinaceae; genus Picea; species Picea glauca. The sequence continues at coordinate 47,044 of JZKD02S2013239.1, forward strand.
TATTCATGCTCCCAGGTAGCATCTTCAGGACCATAGTAGGTCCATTGAACCTTTACCGGCCCTATGGTTTTGGTCCTTAGTACTTTGACTTTCCGGTCGAGGATGCGTACTAGTTCCACCCGGAAATCCCCTTCGTGCTCCACCTGGATCACATTCCAATCAATGACATGATTAACATCAGGTACGTACTTTTTAAGTAATGATACATGAAATACATTATGAATATGCATTGATGTAGGTAAGGTAATCATGTATGCAACCAACCCTATCTTTTCTAATATTTCAAATGGACCATAATATCTTGTTGCAAACTTCAGGCAGCTTCCTAATCTTAGCGAACTTCTCTTTTCCTTCACTTTCAAAAACACATTTTCTCCCACTTTAAAATGTTTGTCCTATCTACATAACTTTTCTTCCTATCCTAGGAAAGCTTCAAATTCTTCTTAATCCTTGCCATTTGATCTTCCATTTCTTTTAGAAATCTTAGCCCAACAACTACTCTGTCTGTTGGATTATTCCAACTCCCTGCGGTGTTACATTTCTTGCCATACAATGCCTCAAATGGACTCATTTTCAAAGAGGCATGATACCTATTGTTGTAGGAAAATTCAACTAAATGGATATAATCTTCCCACTTCGATGGTAGATCCATCACATACATTCTAAGCTTGTCCTCAATTATTATGTTAGTCCTTTCTATTTTCCCATCAGACTCTGGATGATACACTGTACTAAGATTCAAATTTATCCCAATGCTCTTGAACAAACCCTTCCAAAAATTGGAAGTAAACTTTGGATCCATGTCTGAAACTATTGCATTAGGCACTCCATGTAGCCTAGCAACTTCTCTCATATAAATTTCTACAATATTTGTTTCCTTGTGTGTAGTCTTTACTGGAATGAAATGTGCTACTTTAGTCAACTTACCCACCACCACCATGATGGAATCATGTTTCTTCATTCTTCTGGGAAGCTTAGTAATAAAATCAACTGAGACAACTTCCCACTTCCATTCTGGAATGGGAAATGACTGTAGAAAACCTTTTGGTTGTCTATGTTATGTTTTTATCTTTTGGCATTCTAGACACTTGGCGATGTAATTAGCCACTTCTTTCTTCATTCCTGTAAAAAACATTGGCTTCTTACTGCTACAATTGTTTTCTGATATCCTCAGTACCTTGCATATGGCACATTTTGTGTCTCCTTTAGCACTACATTTTTAGCTCACTCAAATTTGACACATACACCTTACCTTTATACATGAGAATTCCATCTTCCTTCAACTCATAATAATTAAATTTCTGCTAAAACATTCCTTGCTGTAATGTCTCCTTTATTTTAAAATAATTCTGATATGAATTTGCTGCTGCAATAACTTTGTCTTTTAGATTTGTCCTAGACATGCTAATGTATTCAATATGTGCTTCATGAGCTCTCCTGCTAAGTGCATTAGCCACTTGATTTTAGTTTCCCTTTATGTGCTTAATTTCAAAGTCATATTCACTCAGAAATTCCAGCCATCTAGTTTTCCTAGAATTTAGTGTTGGCTTTCCAAACAAATGCTTCAGACCACAATGGTCTGTCCTTAGCTCAAATTTGATACCCACAAGGTAATTCCTCCACATTTTCAATGCATGTACAATCACTGCTAACTCCAAGTCATTGATAACATAATTCCTCTCATGCTCTTTTAATTTTCGGGACTCATAGCATACCACATGATCCTTTTGACTAAGGAATCCACCAATCCCTTCATTGCATGCATTGGTGCACACAACAAATTCTTCGTTTGGATATGTAATATCCAATAAGGGAGAACTTGACAATACTCTTTTAAACTATTGAAAACTTTGTTCACACTTGGAATTCCATTCGAACTTCACACCCTTTTTTTGTAAAGAAGTGATTGGACTTGCAATCTTTGAAAAACCTTTTATGAATCTTCGGTAATAACCAGAAAGACCCATGCATGATCTGACCTTTTTCACATTCTTTGGATCTATCCATCCTCTAATGGCTTCTATCTTCTCAGGATCCACTTCTATCCATGTTGATGATATTATATTCCCCAAGTAGTGAATCTTATTTTGATAAAAGATGCACTTACTTAGCTTAACATATAATCTGTGCTCTCTAGAAATTTGTAACACCATTATTAATTATTCATCATGTTCCTATTTTGATTTGGAATAGAAAAGTATATCATCTAAGAACACAATCACAAACTTGTCCATGTACTTCCTGAATACTCCATTCATCCAACACATAAAGACTGTTGGGGAATTTGATAGTCCAAATGGCACTACTGTGACTTCATAATGCCCATATATTGTTTTGAATGTTGTCTTGTTGATGCATTCTTCCCTTATCCTTACTTTATGACATCTTGATCTCAAGTAGATCTTTGAAAATATTCTTGCACCTTTTAGGTGATCAAACAAATCATCAATTCTGGGTAAAGGATAATTATTTTTTATTGATCTGAAAATGATCTTTTAAAGACTTGGTTAAGTATTTATCATGAGTTGATTTACCATTTTAGAAATTGAAGACAAGAAGAAGATTTAATGAGAGAATGTTGCATCCATCATAAATAATGCAAAACATAAAATGAACATTAAGAACAACAAACCATAACGCAAAAGATTGTTAACGAAGTTCGACAAAGTTGCCTATGTCTTCTGTCCTTTGTCTCAGTGGGGGAGGATTTCTTATTAATATTCAATGCTTCAAAAATACATTAGAAGTACATAAAATGGATTACAAACTGGTATGGTTGTGTTCTTTTCAACCCTAAGAATCCAACACAAATGGTGACCCTAAAAAAGGATGAGTGTAGCTCCCGGAACTGGCCTCCAAAGTTTGCTTCCTCAATGGCTTCCCTGCATAAAAATGGCTTAATCTCCACTAATTGGAAAAATTGTGCTAATATAAACCTCTCATGGCTTTCAAAAACACTTGGTTTATATAATATTTCATTTGGGGGTCACATCCCAACTTCCTCCCAAAATTTGGCCTTAATCTGGGCTCAAGATCCTCTCTTTTTGGGCTAGAATCCATTAAAATCAACATAAAATCATTAAAAAAATCCTTTTCCAAAGTAAAAAATACACTGTGGAAAAAATAAGTGTGCATGCCCCTTCTTCCCAAGCTCCTGGTCATATGGCATGCCATGTGACCACACGCTAGTCCATATACGCTTGTGCCCTTGTCCCCCACCTTGGGTCCTCTAATTTTGGTCGCATGGAAGGTAGGTGTTTGCATTGGCGGATTAGCCTTGCCAACCAGGCGCTACATCCCCAAAACTCTGTGATAACACAATTTAAAATGGAACCTTGCCACATGTTTAAACAAGAAAAAACGTAGCACAAGTGGCTAGCATGTTTGCTGAAGTCATTTCCCATGCCCAGAGGTTGGGGGTTTGAATCTTTCGGAGTGCCTCCATGCTCGGTCAAATATTTCTCTTGGAAATATCCCTTGAAATGCCTCCATGAGATTCTCTTCTCATCGAGGTTCTTGGCTTTCTTAAGTTGATCCCACCACATGAATTCATTTCCTTGCAAGTGGTAGGTGGAAATCCTAGCTTCTAACCAGGGTGGGTAGTCATGCAGGTGGAAATATTTATTCATTTCCAACAGCTAGGCCTCTACTTCTTCTCCTTTATTGTGCTCACCATTGAAAGTAGGTGGATTTATTTTCCTGAGTTCACCTTGCAAGATGTCTATCTCATGCCTTATTATTTTCCTCCAAACAGGGGACACACTTGGGTTGCTTCCTGGTCCTGAACTTTCATGAGTTCTTCTAGTGGACTGCCTTGGAGAATTATGGAGCCTGTTCATGCTTATTGATTGCCTATTATTTCCATGATCATCCCTTTTGTTGTGAGATCAAGAGGCTACTAGTTGTCTAGCACTAACAACTTTCCTAGTTCCATAATCCTTGTTAACTTGATTATGCAACATATTTAAACTCTGAAGCATCTCGTATTGAGCCTTTATAATCCTTTCATTATTAACCCTGTAACTCTGCACTTTCCTATGCAAACTTCTCATAGTGACAATCTCTTTCCTATTTCTTCTTCCATTTGAATCTGTCTCAACATTTCCCATGTTGATATGCAGACCTCTGAACTCTTCCCCATGGCTATAAGACCCTTGAGCATCTTCCATGACTTTATTCCTCATATAAGAATTGATTTTCTTTCTGTACCTCTAATTCTGCAAGGTTTGCAGCAGACAAAATTTGTTAGGATAAAATAATTAACAGTATTTATGAAATTATGTACAATTGTGTTCCCATACTATATCATAATTCTTTCTTTCATGAGTTCGCTCAAAAAGTTTAAGCACTTAGATTATGTTTCCATCTATTTAGACTCATGAACTTACAGTGTCACAAACGCATAATTCTCCCTTTCATAATTTTGTCCGAATATTTTCAACACTTGGATTATTTTTCCATCTATTTTGACTCATTGACTCATAGACTTATGGACTCACGAAATCATAATTCTCCTTTTCATAAGTCCATCCAAAGAGTTTCAACACTTAGATTATTTTTCCATCTATTTGGACTCACGGTCTCACGGACTTACGGACTCATGAAATCATAATTCTCCCTTTCATAAGTTTGTCCGAAGAATTTCAACACTTAGATTATTTTTCCATCTCTTCATACTTGCAGAGTTATGGACTCATGAAAGAATAATTCTCCCTTTCATAAGTCCGTCCGAAAATTCTCAACACTTAGATTATTTTTCCATCTATTCGGACTTGCAGACTCGTGGACTTACGGACTCACGAAAGCGTAATTCTCCCTTTCATAAGTCTGTCCGAAAAGTCTCAACACTTAGATTATATTTCTATCTATTCAGACTCACGTGCTCGTGAAATTATAGACTCACAAAAGCATAATTATCCCTTTCATAAGTCCATCAAAAAAGTCTCAACACTTAGATTATTTTTCCAGTTCTTTGGACTTGTAGACTCACGTACTCATAGACTCTTAAGAAGTCCCAACACTTAGTTATTTTCTAGATACTTTCTTCTCTGTACCTGCCACCATGGCCCATGTCACCTACTGCCATGTCATCTGACATGTGGACTCCATGCCATGCTGACGTCATCGTATGGAGAAATATCAAAATTTTTCCAATTTCTCCTATTTTCCAAAATCCAAAAACTGCTCAAATTCACCCAAAAATGAAATTCCTTCTTGGGTCGTCAATAGAGATCTGCGACTAATCTTAATAAAACCAAATCAATCCGTGTACATAATTTTTTTTTTCCTTCTTTTCTAATTTGATTCTTTCACTTTGAAATTTCAATTATTTAGCTGCAGGAACTTGGGGCTTTTTCTCAATTTCATCCAATTTCACAACGGAACACCGTAAACATTTTTTCAAACAATTTACAAATGAAATCTTCCTAAAATTCTATCAAATAGTTCACTTGAAAACTATGTAATTTTCAATTCTATGTTCCTCTTACTTGGCCCATCCACGCTCAGTGTTGAAAACTGGGCTCTGATACCACTTTGTAATGTACCCAACCACCATGGTGGGTCACGCCATGAAAAACATTTCTCTTTATCAACTCTGATACCATTTTATAACGTACCTAACGCCCATCTAGGCAACAATATGCGTGAAATACACATAACACGATACTTTTACTATTTAAAGCCATTATTTTCCTATTATCTATTTTCCCATAGCCTACAACTACAATCTATAATAGATTTAACTATGATATTAACCATAAAACATATGCATATGAAGCATGCTAATAATCAACATGAGATATAAATAAATCTTTCATTACAACAACATATAAGTCATTCTCATTCACATAGAGGTCATGCACAACAATAACACATGTAGATAACACAGTACAAGATAAAACACTTATCTTAAACAAGAATCATGCAACCAGTTGCTTGGGACAGACATTCCACCCAACCGTAGACTGATTGTTCCAAATATCAACATCCAGTCACCCCCGAGTTGAGGCTAGAAATACAAAAAAGAGGGTGGTCTCTCATAGTCCACTCACAACTCATAAATCTCTCAACCCAACTGATATTCTCCTACAACTATGCTGACTTCTCCACCAACTCTCTTCTGCTTGACCTGCCCAACCCAAGGAATGAACCATTTGTTTATCAAGGTTATCCCAATGGATGTACCATCCATTTATAAGGGCTAACCCAATGAATGATGCATTCATTTATCAAGGTCTCTCTGGCACAGGCAGTTAGGAATCTCTCAGTTGGGAATTCAAGGGAACATTGTTGCTAGGAAAAATATCAAAAAACCAACAATAACACTTGTCGTTTCAGTGAAAATCACGTAGGAGTTCACTATTTCATCCTGACAACTGGGTTCTTCAGTTGTCCAAATCCAATTCACTCAATTTACTCTCTAGACTTCTCCTTCCTCTCATCGCACCAGCTCCCAGCTCTCCCTTTGCTTCCCACACATAGACTTGACTAACCCCCCAACTTGTTTGAAATGTTGTTACTTCTCCAAGAGGATTGTACTTCAACCCCGTGTGCCCAATAACTTTAGGATGTGACCACTCACACCCACCCTCGTACATGTATGAACAATGATTGGATTTGGAAACACTCAATCAGAAAGATGTGACCACTTGCACCCGCCCTCGTACATGTATTCAATGATTGGCTTTGGGAACACTCAATTAGACATCAAAAGGTTCATATACAATAAAATATTTAGGAAAACATGGGTAATTTCTGCCTTGGACACCTCTTGGCCATTATCCTAGACACTACCCTCTCTTGTGGATTAATTCATCCCCCATATCTTATATGTGTCCCCTTAACAACTGACATCACATTTTTATTAATAAACAAAGAAATACAATTCACATATCACATTGCTTGGTTGTATCCACATATTATATCTACATAAACATTAATTAATATGGGGATTATAATGGGGATGTTACAATAAGGGTCATATCTAGGTTGGGGTGAGTGGATTCGAGGAGCCACTTTATACTCGATGGCCAAGGATCGAAGAAAGGCCTTGTCGAAGGAAGAATAGTGAAACAAATCAACTTCATGAAAAATATGCATTAATAAAGCAAAATTGAATTTGATTACTAATACCTCTTCTGGGTCACCAATGTGCAGCTGGATGCACAATTTAAAAAAAATGTCAATGTATCCCTGGACGGACTGATTGACAAGTTGTCGGAGCTGCAACCATATGGCAAGGAGGTTTTATCGTTATCTCGGTGGCTAGAAGCACTCCCTGAGATCCTGGAAGAATCTATCCCCCATCGTAATGTGTGGTGTCTATGTCTCAACCAAGTCACCTCTATCCATGACCCATGCATAATTCTCCAGTTGAGTGTCCCACCATGTATACGCAATTCCCTCGAGTTGCAAACTGACAATCTAAATCTTGATGTCTTATGTCATCTCAAGGCATGTACAAAAGTATGTGGAAACACTTCGAAGCCAAGAATCTACATTCTCACTATTCACTTGGCTCACGAACTTCAGTAATTAGAAGCATGTATTGAGCTATATGGGTGTTGAAGCTCTGCATTGTTGCAAATGGAGTAGCTCCTAGAGAGCCATCGTTAAATCATGAATTGGAGCTATGTAAGTGGACACATAATTCTCTTTAGACATCTCTCTTCACAATGGCATAGTTTTTATTCACCACAGATGTCGATATGTCACTGGATGCTATGTTCAGAATCACTGAAATCTTGAACGCACTAAGAAGGCCCCCGATACCCTAAAGAGGGAGTGTGGAGAATGGTGAAATATGAATGTGTTGGAAGCCTCGAAGAGGGCATACTGGAAGTCCTAAGAAGGATGTATGGCTATGCAAAAAAATGATTGTTGGATGCCCTCTCTTCTTAATTTCCATGGTTGAGCAAAATTTGGCTTGGATCCAAGCTGTGATACCAATTGATCTACAATTCTATATGCAAAATTGAAAATGCAGCAACATATTAGATTGAAACACAAGAATAAACATGCTACACAATACAAAAATACACCAAGAATGAAGGAAAAAAACCATTGTATTAAGTAATAAGTAAATGACTATTCATTGTATTTCAGCAAGGAGACATCCTTTTTATCAAAACGAGAGATTTTTGTTTATAGAAACAACAAGATACTTGTTGCTTTTATTTCTGAATGAAAAAGCATTATTTCTCCTTTTATTAATTCACTGTCTGATGATCCCCGGATGGGGTGTTAGGGAGGCAAACGTGGCATATGACGGAGGCAGGCACCAGACACCGAGGCATGGAGCCATGTGACGGGCTCCTGCCACAGCCCGCCACCCTCCTCTGCAATTAAATAGCCATTACTACGATTTGAAGGGGCATTTATGAAGTCTCCCTCTCCTTATTCGTGTCTTTGTATGGCTTGGTTAACGATGTTTGTCTCTCATCTCCGCTTTCACCTCGAAGGGCTCATCCCTTCACAGCCTTGGCCTAATCCTTCTTGAATTCTCTGGTTCGATGCTGCCCCTGCTCACCCCCAGGCCATATACCTCTGCCGGGTGCACCTAATATCCTCGGCCAATCACAATTATTACCTTATGCCGCGTCCAAGGGGAAGGTCGCGGAGGGGCTCTCTTTGGAATCCTCGCTGGCCCTCGGTCTCGCCACCCGACTCACCTTCCATCTTCTCCTCCCCCCCCCC
>JZKD02S2013250.1:0-23234 GCA_000966675.3 Picea glauca
TGTGTTCCCTTATCTTTTTCTTTATTATGTATTTAAGCAAGTAAGGAAGTATATGGTTTGTACACGTAAATGATCGAGCCCTGTAGTGGCTCAAGTTTAAGCAAATGAACTATGGGTTCGTTGACCTTGGGCATAGTTTCTTATATGCATGTCAACATTCCCAACTGTTTTGAGTCTCCTGGGAGAAGGAGTCTATTAATATTGGGAGAAAAAGTATAAATCACACGCCAATGCCTAAGTATTTCAGAACTGATGAAGCTTGAGAAGGATAGTGAGATTTTAGTCTCAAAAGGGAAGATCTTTTTGTTTGGAAGTTGAGTGGACGAGATTCGTTTGGGAGGGTCCAAGGTCTGTCACAACCGTTGGATTTGGAGAAAGAGTGCAGGTGTTAAATCCTTGACTCCTTCAGTCTTTGCGGGTTCGGAAAATTTTGGTATTCATCATAAGGGAGACAGATCCTCCAAAGTCCTAGAGCCCAAAGTTAATTTGGGTCATAGATCTGAGGATGCCTAGGAACTATTCCAACCGTAATATCTATGATATAGTCAGTCTGTCATTCAGTACTTCATTAGTTCAGAGGATTTGGGGTGTAGTATCATAGAGGACGTTCAATGTAGAACATTGAATGCCGATGTTCAATGTAGAACTCTAAATATTGAACACTGATGTTCAATGTAGAAGGTCAAACATCAAACGTTGACTTTCAACATAGAACGTTGAATGTCTAACACTGAATGCCCAAATTCCAAACTCCAAATGTTGATCTCCGAATGGTCAAGGCCACATGGAGAAATTTTTGGACTTCGAGGAGTATGTGTGCATTAAGGAAAAAGGTTGGAGTGACATGGACCCATGATCAATGTGCCATGTGTCACTCTGATTTGGGTGTTTTGTAGAACTTATAGGTATATTAACATGTGACATGTGTCATCCACTGAAGGGTCCACATGTCATCTCTGGAAATTACTTGTTTGGTCCACATGGTAGGAGATCTTGTAGTCTGAAGAATCAACACTTTAGAGGAAGTTGGACGAGAGTCATTAAAATGTGAAGGCTCCCAAAGTCATGAACATCAAATTCCATCTCATCCATCCATCGTTAAGGACACGTGTCACTAGATCTTATAATTCAGAGACTTATCACTCTAGGAGGAAGCTAGAAACTACACACCAAAACTCTCGAATACCGGAGTCACGATGTGACGTGGGCCGTAGATATGAAGAGATTTGGGAGTTATTAAAACTGTTATATCTACGTCGTAGTCAGCCCTATGTTGACCGTTTTGGGAGATAAAATATGTTACAACCCCAAAACCTATGAATGTCGAAGCTACGAAGCATTGTGAGCCATTGATCTAGGGGTCCTTTGAAACCCTTGTCGACTATCAGATCAAGCCTAGTGAAAGGATAGCTTCAAATACTTAGATAGAGTTATACCCTGGGAGGTTTGACCTGTTGGTGATTTTTGGCCCTTGACCAAGTTTTGAATATCCTTAGTCACTTTTGACCCCTTTTTGGGACTTCGACAGGCTGTCGAAGGTGGAGCGCATGTCGAAGCAGAGATCGCGGGATCTTGGCCCCCTTTTAGGGATTTTTGGGTTTTGGGATTATGTAATGGGTATGGGGATGTTGACCCATGGGTTTACCCATGATTAGGCCTCTTTTGTAATGTATAAATAGATATCTAGGTGATGTAGGAAGACGCCAATATGTTAAGTGAGAATAGTTGTGGATGCTTTGTGCATGCTATGTGTTAATAACTTGCAGAGCTAAGTGCAAGTGATTGTAAGAAGCTTGTGTATAGACAGTAAAGAGGCTTTGTTCTTAAACCTAGCTCGGGTAAGGAGGATCTGGCGATGAGTGCACATATATCCTGTCCTATGTGGAGTGGGTTCAGAGGCTTTGTGCATGTAAGGAGATTTAAAGAAGATAATAAAGAAGAAAAAGAGTTGGTGGATGTAGCCCCACACTGGGGTGAACCATGTATATCATGTGTTATGGTTGCTTTGTGCATTATGTTTTATGTTAGTGATGTGATTTATGGTTAGTGTTGATATCTTTATGTATGATGCATCTGATCTAATATCTTAGTGATTGGTAAGGTGAATGAATGTTAGATCTAATCTATCTCTCCATGCTAAGTGATTAAATGTGTTAGATCTTGTTGAATACTGCGATGCTCTGTAATTAGGGTTTGGATCTGCGATGTGAATAAGGGTTAATTACTGACGAATGTTGATTGTTAAGTGCTTTGTTAGAGTATTGTAATCACAGATCTGTGTCCTAGCTAAGGTTGCAGAAACTGGAGTTCTGCAACCACCCCTGCCTCTACCTTGGGTGAGACTTCATATGCCTCACAAGTCTTGCTGAAAGGGTCGGTAGTTAGGATTTTGTTGGTGCGTTGTTGAAGCGTTGAACCCTGAGTCTACCCTGTGCCAACAAATGGTTTTGTTTCTGGGACTTGAAATTGTGATTGTTGGGAACTGAGGAAAAGAAAGAAATCTCTATGCATATATCTGTTTCTTTAAGTGTGCAATATTCTACTTGATTCATGGATCTCTGTGCTAAGAAAGGAGGTATATCTGAAGAAAAGAGGTAAGATCTGGAAGCTTTGTTCTCTGAGAAAGGTAAGATAAGTGAAATTTTTTATTTTGAAAGAATGGATCTAGGTATGTTTAATAGATTTGATCTGAAAACTAGGGTACAACTAGAAGAAAGAAGGTTTTATATGAGTAGATCTGATAGAAATAATGAAAGATTTGTTATTCCTATGCATAGAAAGAATGTTTGGGCTAACAAATGGATGCAGGATTCTAGGAAGAATTTTCTGCAGGTTAGATACCATGATCTTAGTGCACAATACAAGAAAGGTTGGGGATCATTTAAGATAAAGAGAGGATTAACTCTTTGTTACATTTGTAGAAGACCGAGACACCTTGCTAAGGAATTCCCTAGTAGAAGACCTAGTTGTCTTTGTTGTAAAGCTATGGACCATGAAGTTTTGAATTTCCTTAGAATGATTGCTAAGGTTTAAAGAATGAATATGAGACAAGAAAACCCTAAGGAAGACTAAGAAACTAAGACCATGTCAGAACCCCAGAAAGAATCAGAGATTGTATTACTACAAATGAAAGAAACCCTGAATGACCAGAGAGATATCAACTTATTAGAGATCTTCAAATAGAAATAGTGCATAGAAACAAGAATAGGAGACTTTGACATAGAATGTGTTTTGGATGAGGAAACATAAGTGAATATCATGACAGAAAGAACCTGGGAAAATTTGGGAAAGCCTACTATGATTCCTTAAATGGGAGGAATAGGATTATTTAGAGGAAAGTTGATAACCCTATGTGGAAGACTTACCCAGACATCTATGAGTGCTCATGGCACTTCAACAAAAGAAGAATTTGAGATCGTTAGGTTTGTTGAGAACAACGCCCCATTTTCTATACTACTAGGAAAAACCTATATTGGGAAAGATCGGACCCGAAGAAAAGAGGAGGAAGCTCTAGAACAAAAAAAGAAAGAACTAAGAGACTTCATGGCTAAGAGAATAGAACACTTACTGGAAGAACTAGAAAACCAGTTGAAGCTACTGAGGACTAGAAATTTGGGTGTCGAAGTTGAAATAACACAAGAAGATTTGAAACATCTGTCTGTATAGGAGAGTAGAGAACCTACCCCAGATAGAGAAGAAGTATTTATGTTGAACCTTAGGAAATACCACCAACAACACAAAGTTACTATTCCAAGAGGAGATAAGAATCAGAATGGAAGAGGAATACTAAGACACAAATCACAGGGAAGAAGGCTAGAAAGCTCAGCAAGAAGAAAGCAAAGTTTGAGAAATTATAGGAAGTTCCAGAGACAACTTCATAGAATGAAGGTCTCCAAAATTTGAACTTCACTGGAATATCAAAGCAGCTCAGATTGGCACTTCGCCATGGTGTAGAGATATGACCATTGGAAGCATTATAACCATTAGATTGACGTTCCCAAATGGTTAGAACAACATTTTTGACCAGAAAGATGGCCATCAGATCATTTGGACCACGCCGTAATGGATAGAACTGCATTGATGAAGGCTTCTTGTCCGTTGGAGGGATCCATTACATCATTGTCTACTTATTCTGTCGATTGTTTCACCAAGAACACTTTCACGGATTGTATCCAAGAGAACTCATTATTGCGGTGTTGTGTTTACCGAGACTTCGCCACCTGTTCCATTGCATTGAGCGTTTGTTAATCGACCTAATTTTTTCAATCTTGAGCGTGCAAGTTAGATGAACTCAACACCATAGAAAAGTCTATCGAAGAAGTTCTAATCAAACTTATGGCTGAGAAGGTGATTTTTGTAGGAATTCAAGCTTCATCGATGAGAGGAGTGCAAGCCTCCCCGTCAAATGCTCATGGATCCGAACCATCCTGAGTTTCAGTCGAGAAAATAACCAAGCATCAAGATGACTTGGAAAACGTGAAGTTAATCCCATCCATCCTTCCCGACTACATCCCGTCTATGGCTAATGCGGTGAATCGTGACAGTGTCCCCAGGGACTTCAACTACACCTTGGTTATTGCGTACCTCCCAAAGGGGATACACACAGGAAAACCACAGCTCGATAAGACCATGACATTAAATATCGACGATTTCAACTTGGGATACTGCAATAACTTTAGCATGCTCGCCCCTCATAGGTATTTGACTAGGATGAAGGGGAATAATTTGAGGATAATCCCCCAACCATGGAATATGGACCTCGCGCAGTCCACCTTCCTAAATGTAATGAAGATAACCCATTTTGGAAGGCACTAGGAGGTTAACACATGCGTTAAGCTCCTGCTGTTGAGCTTCCATGGAGGTTATTTGTGGCTAGACAGATGCATCATCATTGATCCGACGCTGATCCATCAGATCATCGGTGTTGTTCCTGAGTTTATGCTTTAAGGCTATAAAGCATACCGTCAAGGTATCCGTAAATGATTTAAATGAATGATTTGGGAAAAGGAAATCAAAGGAAGATTAAATCATAATCCGTTTCTCAACTGCCTCTGTCTTGATTCCTGTTGTTCTTGGAAGCTAATGTCTCGCTCAATAGCATCCCATGAACGTTTTAACTCAACCCGGTTAGTTGCTGTTTGTAAAATGGTATTAAATAAATTCAAGGCAATACTTGTTTGATCCTGTAGGCCCGGTTCAACGTTGGGTTGTCTGCTACTTGGGACAGTCATGGATGATAAAACTTTATTTATTTGTAAAAGGGTTTTAATCAATTTGTTACTTCAAATTTTCCAGAGATGAGAATAAGAAAAACAATTTTAAAATTCAAACAGTAATGTAAACACATTCAAGGACGTTTCCTAGATTTGTAAAAATTTCGAGAATTTTTTTAAATAACAAACAAACACTACAGAAAAATACGAGGCTTTAATCAAGAAAGAATCTCATATTTCAATAGACAATGATGAAAGAAAAATGAGGTTTCTAACAAGGGTTAAGTATTAAGGAACAAAATCTTTATAGGTCTTAAAATTACTAAATCAATTTCAGAGGAAAAACTGTAAATCGTTTGACATCCAAACCAATCTGAAAATATAAATCAATGATGTATATAACTTCAAATTGATTACTTGTTAGAAGAACATTGAAAGGAAAAATCCAACAAAGTTTAATAAACAGGGTGAAGACACATAGCTACAAATTTGTAGGATCCAGAATCTCGTTTGTGATCTATATTCTGATGTCTTTGAAAGATGATATTACAAAATGGCTCTCTCCAAAAATTCCAAAGCCTTTTCTCAGCCTTTAGAAACTATATTTATACATTTTCGTCCAAATTCTCGTTGGTGACTAACCAACTTCCTAATATTATGGTTAGATAAAAATAATGTCAACCGTTTACAATTTCTTTCTAATATTAAATGATAAAAAGATTTAAAAATATTTTAAGCTTGCATTGACGAACTTCCTTTCTCCACTTCAATGCACTGAACACATTTTCCCAAAAACTTCACAAAAGTCCTGGGAGCATCTGGTAATTCATTTGCTTCAAATAAGAAAAATCTTTTCTGCAATTCAGGCAACCGGTTTTCTATCATCTTTTCTATGAATCTAATAGTTTTCAACTTTAGGTTTGACATCACCATCCATTTTTTGATCTCTGTAATATTGATCAATTTAATGTTTGAAATCTCTTCTTTAATTTTCTCCAGCTCTTCTCTAAATCTTAGCTGGTGCTTGGCAATATTGATTTCGCCTAATAATCCAGAACAACCATCTGTTCCGATATTCAAAGAAGCTCTTTCTAATAGATCAAAGATTCCTTGGAAATCATCGTTGACTTATCTTGTTATTCATTTATATTCAGCCAGCTTTGCTTCCCACACTTTTATTATTATGTCCCCTTTAACCTATTCAAAAATAGATAATTTCTAGATCTTTCCAACCTCTTCTTTTGATGAGAAAGTCACTGCCTTCTGAAAAGTTGTTCTAGCTACTTTCGCCTCCCTTTCCTTCTAGAACACATTCTCTAAAGACTTATTTGTTTCTTGAAAATATTTCTGGACTACTTCCATATTCAATAACACTTTCTGTTGTTCCTCCTCTATTCTTACATATATCTCTAATGCTTGAGTCCTGAAATTTTCAAGTTCTACTACCTGGTTAGTAATAGAAATAATCTTATCTTGCAAATGTTTGTTTTCTTCTCCCATCTTTCAAACCTGTTCCTGTGTGACCTGTATTAAGTGTTTTGCTTCATCCAAGTCTTTATTCAATTTCTAGATTTATTGCATATCCTTTAGTCTAGCTTGTTCTAGACCCTTCTGTATTCCCCAACTAATATTTCTTTCATTTTCTTTTAGTTTGTCTTGCAACTGGATTATTGTTTGATCCTTTTGTTCAAGCATAATTGTTAAATTGCCAACATAATACATATTATCTGATGCTATAGAACCCATATACCTGCTAATTCTGTAGCAAACTCTCCTTCCTTGAGTTTCTTTCCATCTATAATAACTCTATGATTTTTAATCGTTCCTTCTCCTCTTGGATGAATTTCCTGTTTGAAGACTGCTCTTTGCTTTTTACTGAAAAAGTAATCTGATGGGGGAATTTCATCTCTTGAAATCGGCTCTAGATCACTGACATATAAAATTCCTTCATGGGGTGTTCCAAAAGTCGATTGTAATGGAGTTAAAGAGGTGATAGGACTACCAAGTTCAGTTGAAGTTGTTCCTCCTATCTTTTCTGGAACATTCTTCATGATTTCTGGAATTGTTTCTGGTTCTTTTCCCTTATCCATTCCCGATTCTTTTGTTTGAGAAACCTCTACGTCTTGGGAAGGTATCTCAGTATTCTTCAACTTACCTTTATTATTTGCCTTACCCTGAGTATTAGTTTCAAACCCTGGAGGGGGTTCTTCCTATTCTGGCGATGGGGTCGAAATTTCACCCTGTAAAATCTTAGGTAGGCAGCTTCGCCTATGGCTTTGAAAAGATGCGAATCCATTCTGTGAGTCAGGTGGCAAGGCCTGGAATCTATTCAACACTTCTTCATAAGACTTAACATCTTTAAAAATATCATCATAAATAGATACTTCATGTTCATATGCCTTTAGATTACAATGTATGTAATACCTACTTATTATTTGGTAGGGGTCATATTTTCTATGCTCAATATTTACTAACTTCACTTCTTCCCAAGATGGCCTAAATTTGATAAAGAAAATTTCCCAATATGAACAGGGAAAGATGGGCATGCTTTTTTCTGAAGTGCTTTTAATTCCAATCCAACATCGCCCTTGGCTATCTGATGAGCTACTTCTTTGCACACCAATCTGTCTGGTAGGAATTTTGGGAGTGCATGGGGGGGAATGGAACAACCATAAACCCTAATATAGGAAAAATTTTCCTCAATAAACGAGTCGACAACTGATTTAAGACTTTCTATGACTGCATCAGAAATGTGAGGGGGTTCGCATCCAAAAAATAATTTGTGCATAGGAATAATGACAAAATGACAAACCCTGTAAAATGTCTCTTTAGCATTTTCTTCCCAAAGGGCTGAGTGATATTTATGAATAGGCTCTGGGCAGGAAATACTCCAACTCCAATTCATCAATGGAAAGGGGGTCATAAAACAGATTGCATCCATAATGTATGCAGACATATAAAAAGACACTGGTTGTCCCTTTGACTTGGCTGCTTTGTAATTTAAAATTTCTTGCATTAGGTTATCCGACAAAATTTTATGCCAGTTAAAACCATTTCCTTTTGAAACTTCCTCTAAGAAGGGTACCCAGTCTGCATGAAAGTGACAGGGATCTTTTCTCCTGAAAAGTCTGCATAACATAATGGCTATAAAAACCATATATTCGTTTAAGGAGGCTGTAGCATAAATCCCATGAGTATCAGCCCTAAAATTTGCTTCAGACCTCGCCCAACCTCTAATCATGTCGGGATATGTCTGGTCTGCCTCAATACATTCCTTTCTCTGAAACTCAGCTAAAAATTCAACATTAAAGGTGTGTTTATGATTTGGCGAGAGTTTATACATTACTTGAATGTGCTCAGGCATGAATGAGTTGATTATAGCTCCTTGCTCGTTTAGAATGCTCCTTGTGGGGATATCAACTTTATCCATAGCCTAGCTGATCATATCAGTGTATGCCACTAGCCGTGGGCACGCAACAATCTTATGAAGCTCAAACTCAGCTATGTCCCAGATATGATTTTCAGAATCAGGGTCAACATTCTTTCGCTCATACTCCAACAATTTAGAGATTTGAGTCCATGATTTGATGGATTTTATGGCATGTGGAGTAGTATCAGAGATAATATCACCTTCCTGTGTGACTTCATTTTTTCTTCGGTGCTTTTTTAGGTGCCATGGCTCTGCGTTTGACTTGAAAAACTGTCACAAACAGTGGATGAATAAGCTCAGCTTAAAATGAAAATATAGACATTCGAATGTAATTTTAAATATATTTAAAAATGACGAGGTTTTCATATCTGTCACGAAATTAAAGCTTTTAATGCAGAAAATATTTTACCGAGATACGCTTTTAATATCCATATTTAAGTACTTTCGGGTTTTGAAGAAAACGAGAAACCTACTTAATGGGTAAGTGAAACATAAATGAACACCTAAGAATGATTTCCATTAATCTTGTTTTTTAGGAAAAAGGTTAATTAATGTTAATCATAATTTAAGGCTGAAAACCTCATTTTTCGGGGTTTCAGAAATCATGATGTCGAGAGGTATGTAGTTGATGAAAAAATGATTTCCAAAAATGCGAAATCGTGAAATCGCGATGCTTTAATTAGGATTTAAATGTTTTTATCACATTAATTCATTGAGATTAGAATTTTTATTGGGATTTCGGAAATCGAGATTTCGGGAAACATGATGACAAGAGACGTGTGTTATTAATGAAATCCGATCTCCGAAATCGTGAAATCGCGATGGCTTGTTTCTTTTTTCAAAATAGGACTTGACTTATCTTAATTAATTAAATAATCACGATTAAAGCCAAAACATAAAAATTTTAATTTAACGTGACTTATAGATCGGGATTTCGGAAATCGGGGTTTCGGGAAATATGATGACAGGACACGTGTTCTTATAGAACCACGAATCCCGAAATCACGACATAATTATTTAATCCTTAATCTTTCTTAGAAGAGATTAGATTAATTAGTGCTTAAATTAAGATTCCAATGTTTTGGGAAATCGAGGATCGGGGTTTCATGATTCAATTTGCATCAAACATTTGTTTGCAAAAAACCCCGAATCCCGATTTCTTTAACGTTTAAATTAAAAAATCGCAAAAATTAAAATTTCAACCCATTTTAAATAATTTTTCAAAAGAGCTTTACAAAATTTATATTTTTGTAAACTTTTTTCCGTTTGGAACCCTAATTTAAAAAAAATGATAAAAGGTATTGTGAATTTAGAAATGACGAAACTCTTATTGTCAGAAAGACGAAACCCAAAAAATAAAAATCTAGGCCTTAAGGATGAAAAAATTAAGCTTTGTTTCAACAATCAGATTGAGCATGCAGGGACCAGACCCGCAAGACTTTTAACCAGGAAAGGCTTCAGACCACGCCCTAGCGCAGAATATTAAATATACATATGGTGATGTGGAGAAGGGGAAGCAAGGCTACAAGGTAGCCTCCATCCAGAATGGTGCAGTGCACCTTGATTTCTAGTTGATTGCTGGTAAGCTAGTCTGGAAGAACAAACCCACACAAATGACAGGGTTTTTTGTTGACCTCAGAGGAAAATGCGTGGAGGGGCTACAAATGAACTGGGAAAAGTACTTAGTTAACCAGTTAGACCAAGACTGTCGAAAATCTTAGGATTAGGGCTATGAGTTCCATTTTAGTTGGCTGCTGATCCTCATCACATTCATATCTTGGGAGATGTCGGAAGGTGTGACCTTCCCTGAAATAGAGCCATCTAAACCCTTAGCCACGAAGTTCACCATGCTCTGGTATTCAAGAGATATGGGAAAAAAATGGTAGTAAAATGTGGTGTTCCAGACCTACCATCTGCAGTTAAAGAGGGCCATTGAGGTTGTCCCTCGTATGATGTCAAACACCCTTCATAGGTTCAGGCCATTTGTGAAGTTACACGTAGACATACATTTTATCTATATGATTGCGCATGGAGAAAAAAATAAAGAAGTACTACAGATTTATTACAAACTCATAGAGGAGGAACTAGAAGAAATAACTAAGGAATGGCCTACAAAGCTCCTTATCCATGTTGACCATGCAGAATTGTCTGACCTTGAACTAATCGGAAGCACGGTGGTCACTCGCGAAGGGTACGATACACCTAGAAGTAGCAGAAGGAAGAAGACAGAAGAGGTACAAAAGCTGAACAACACATCCGAAGAGACTACTTCAAAATCACCTAGCGGAGGAGGTGATGACAAAGTAGACAAAGATGAGAACAATGGAAAAGAAGATTAGTAGAGGCAAGGTGAAGTAACACCACCACATAATCCCCCTGATGACACAGAGCCATCTAACAAAATAAAGGTCTCTCCCATGAAACCCGCATCGTGGAAGAATTCAAAATCCAGTGAGGCCAAGCTGCAGACTGTGCTCATGCTTGATGAATTCGACTTCATCATCGTAACTATATCATATGCGTCGAAAGATATTTTGTAGAGAAATGAAGCTAAGCAAGAGACCATGTATGAAATAATTGAAGCAGAACTGTGAGGGGTACAATAGGCCCTTCACTCCAGCCGTACTATGTCCACTGTGCCCCCGCCATCAGAAGAAACAGAGTTAGGAGATGATCCTACCCAACTTCGTAGACTACCTGATGCGACTGAAGCTTGCCTTTGTCATGCACAGGAAGAAACAAAACATGCCACAGTGGCCCTGAAGCAAGCACACGAGGAAGTGATAGAGAAATGTCATGTTGCGCAGGAAGAACAAGATGACCTACAAACAAAATTCAAAGAGGAGAGAGTGCATATCCAATAAGAGAAGGAACAACTTCTCGCAGAGCAGGTTGGAGTAAAGGAAGAATTCAATAGACAACTTCACTCTGTGACAGGCTTAGAGAAAAAGGAGGAATACCCAGTGGAGCATCATGTAGTAAAGCTTGCTGAAGCCATCCAACAACTTCAATAGAGAATAGCATATCTAGAGCTACAAATAGTACCAAGTACTCTGTAGGATGTGCGAGACCAAAGAGAAGCCACTTCCCGAAGTGTAGTTGAGGGGGTCAGAGAATTAAATTTGGAATGTAAACAACTTAGTAATAGAAGTGGAGAGACTTATGAGCGACTTACTGGGGACCCTGAACTGAAGACACTGGATTCATAGCTCCAGAAGGAAAAGTAGCAAGCGGTGACAATACATGCACAGTTGAAGCTCCTGTCAGCAGTTAAAAGAATGAAAAGATCCCAGGAACAACGCACTACTCAGCAGCAGGTCCATACCATACAAAGAAAAGTTATGGAAGTGACTCAGAGGCTCCAACCAGTCCAGGATGAATCTTGCCAATTGTTTGAAAAGATTGAAGGTCGAGGAGAAAAGATGGAACAAGTAGTCACTTTAGTATAACAATGCTTAGAGGGACCTGTGAACGAGGCAATTATTCAAGAGTTCTCTGAGCAGGAGGCCTTGGCGAAGAAGTAGGTCGAAGTAGGTCGATTCGGGCTCAAGAAATTTGAGACAGAATACCCAGAGCAGAGTGACTCAGGACAAGTCACAGGTGAGTGTTGGGGGCTTCTTGGCCCTTGACCAAGTTTTGAAGATCCGTGGTCACTTTTGACCCCTTTTTTGGACTTTGACATGCTGTCAAAGGTGTAGCGCAAGTCAAAGTGGAGATCATGGGATCTTGGCCCCCTTTTAGGGATTTTTGGGTTTTGGGCTTAAGTAATGGGTATGGGGATGTTAGCCCATGGGTTTACCCATGCTTAAGCCTCTTTTGTAACGTATAAATAGATATCTAGGTGATGTAGGAAGACACCAATGTTCTAAGTGTGAATAGTTGTGGATTCTTTGTGCATGCTATGTGTTAATAACTTGAAGAGCTAAGTACAAGTGATTGTAAGAAGTTTGTGTATAGACAATAAGAAGGATTTGTGCTTAAACCTAGCTCGGGGAAGGAGGATCTGGTGAGGTGCATGCAAATTTTCTGTCCTATGCGATGTAAGGAGATTGATAGAATATAATAAACAAGATGAAGAGTTGGTGGACCTAGCCCCACACTGGGGTGAACCACATATATCATGTGTTATGGTTGCTTTGTGCATTATGTTGTATGTTAGTGATGTGATTTATGCTTAGTGATGATATATTTATGTATGATGCATCTGACTAATAGCTTATTGCTTGGTAAGGTGAATGAATGTTAGATCTGATCTATCTCTCCATGCTAAGTGATTAAATGTGTTAGATCGTTTTGAATACTATGTTTCTCTGTAATTAGGGTTTGGATCTACGATGTGAATAAGTGTTAATTACTGACAAATGTTGATTGCTAAGTGCTTTGTTAGAGTATTTTAATCACAAATCTGTGTCCCAGCTAAGGTTGCAGACACTAGAGTCTTGCAAACACCCCTGCCTCTACCTTGGGTGAGATTTCATCTTCCTCACAGGTGTTATCGAAAGGGATGGTAGTTAGGGTTTTGTTGGTGTGTTGTTGAAGCGTTGAACCCTGGGTCTATCGTGTGCCAACAGTGACTGAGAACATCATCAGAGTGCCGAAGGCCGGAGTGATGTGGTATGTCGACGTCACCCAAGTTGGGGGAGGAACGTGGACTCATCATAGGTGTGAGATTTGTCACCCTTGTCTTCTACCGATTGTCATCCGCTGGACCTGGGTCGTGGTCAACCTGATGTTGACCACTTTGAGAGCAAGGAGGAAGTTACACCATGAAACCCCCAAATGTTGAACTCTCCTCTTTCTTAAGTGTGCAATGGGGAATGAGCCCCGCCATTGGATTGGACTAGGTGGAATTTCCACCGTGGATGTAGGAACTTGGAAACTTCACGTGTGATGTGGATCCACGTGGGTGCCACGTGGCCTTTTCCCAATGAAGCTCAGAGAAATTTGGATGGGCATAACTTCTGATCTGGAGCTCGGATTGGAGCGTGGCGAMAGTGGTTGGAAAGATCTTGAYGAGCAAAAGAGGATGAAGAAMTCAGAAAGAGGATCCAYGATGTTTGAGGARAGAGAAATTTTGATGCCCCATTCCTTAAAAATCCTTTTAAGGGGTTGGTTGTGTTACAAAGTGGTATCAGAGCATGGAAACAACACTTKCCCTGCTTAGGCTCATACGTKAGTYATATAAAAATATTATTAAAGGAATTTAAGGGGTAACACCTTATTTTACCCATTCTTAAGAGGCTTAGTAAACCTCTATTGAAGAGGGGAATGAAACCTTCTACTGTTGATAGATGTTTCTGAAATATGCACTGTATGTTGCCAATGTTTCTAAAATAAAGAAGCTGACTTCATTGTGAAATTGTACGTGTTGTTGTACAGACATAAGATTGGTTTACCAAGGCTAATATGAGCATGTTGTGAATATTACTACCAAACATAAATCATCTGCAGAAGTTCCTTGAGTAGAAGGATGCAGATTTAAAATTTAGTTGGGATTTTACCCAACAACATTGAATCATGCTAGTATGTGGCAAATGAATCCTACCATTTTATTTTAGGAAATGATGGCCACTCCTAAAGGAGTGGGATTATGCTAATGAATACTAATGAAAAGAGTTGCATGTGAATGGATTGAAAATATTTGTTGGTGCGAATTTGATCAGACCAGGGTCCTTCTTAGATTACCAACAAAAGGTACCGTGTAGTCTAGAGAGATGGAATTTTCATCTCCTCCAAAGAGAAGAAGTCTCACTTGAAGCACTGTTGAGATAGATAGATAGGGAAGGGTAGGGAGAAGACCAAAGAGGATCCATAGAGAATTCAGAACTCATTCATGTTCTTGTGCAAGAGACATTAATAGATCTGAAACATATAAATGCAGGAATCCAACCTACTTACATTGTGAGAAAGAATTTAAATGGTGAACCATCAAATAGAACTCATAAACCATAAAGGAAATATTGTAATGCATAAGTAAGCACATAAAGACACAACATATTTTGAAATTTGGTCCTAATTCATATTATCTTTTGGATATTTCTCTGATTACAGGCTCATACTTACATAATAGGGCTCAGTACAGACTCTATCTATTAGACTCATGTCACAGAGATCTAATCCTCTAAGTTGATAGTTCTAATCCCTTACAGACTTAGACATGTCTTTTTCCGGACCTACAACAATTATCAATAGCTAATCCCAATATCTAGGCGACTCTGACCAACCTGACTCAATGCAGCCCAACTGACTACTCTCGAACTAATGAACCAATTACAGAGTGATGAACCAATGAACAGGTGAACAACAATAATAATGGCAACAACCCTTTTTCAATTGCGTTTGGTGCTATATATAGTTGGGTTGTGTCTTCCTTCTCAGTTTGCATGCTTTCTTTTTCTCTTGCAACCATTTGTTGCTTCGCTGGCGTTGCGCTGGCTTCCGCAACTATTTTCTATTGCTCTTTCTCCCAGCCTCTGATGGAGTTTGTGCAACTCGTGTTTATTCAAAACTTGCGCAATTATTTCTCAAAATGAAGGGCCCAAAAGGATCCAACCACAATCCTTGACTCATCCTCGAGTCAAACTCTTGGTTCTTTCACATCCTATAGGAGCATCTGTTGTTTTCCCTTGTTCGTCTTTTCTTCTTCTTTGGGATCTTCTATTTGTGCTCTTTCTTCCTTTATCTCCTCAAATGAAGGGCCCAATTCTAGTACCATCTCTAATGCTCTGTGCTTTACTCTTTGAAAGTTTTCAACTTTGTCTTGCCATTTTTGGGTGAGGAGTGTTTCTTCTGCAAGGAACTATTGGGTCGTCTCTTTGCTGTACTCTGTTGGCTTGGCTGCAACCAAAATTTTCCACTCAGAATCATCTTTTGCATTGACCGGATGCATTTTCATATAGGCAGTTTAAATTATGAGTCAAAAATCATGCAACTCTTTCTTGGCTACGAACTATGCCTCATAGAGTGTGTTTAGTTCATTGTTGGCTTGTTGAATTTGGTCAAACTTCTATTGTTTCTCCATGGGGTCCATTGTGACCACAACTTCTTCATTCAACACATGGATCTTTGTTCAGACCTCCTCTAAGACCTAATTTCGTCGAGCGATGATGCCCATCCAGTCGCTAACTTCTCTGAAGATTTTGGTGTAGTCCGTTGTGTGCTTGTTCAATGCTTCTCGAGCATTGTTGCCTTGCAATATTAGCTTTTGCATTTGTTCTGGGAGATATTGAGGCTATTGTTCCCCATCCTTCTGGACCTGTTGTAGCTTCACTTGGAGCTGGTCAGTGTGATTGGCGAGTTGTGTCCATGCTTCTTGTAACATCTCAATCTGTTTCTCTGGCTTGCTTACGTCACTAACCTCGGGTAGTTCAAGTGCAACCTTCCGAATCTTCGACCAAGCTTCAATAAGTTTTTCCTGTACTTTTTTCAGTTTGTGCTGGACTTGGAGTTTTTCATGTGCTTCATTCATTTTGTATGTGTGCACCACAAATTGTTCTTTCCTTGCAATCTCGATGGATCTCTTGCCCTCCTGGAGTCTTTGCTCCAACTGGTTTGTGGATTCCATGATTAATCCAAATAATTGTGGCACTGGCTAGTGTACCATATCGGTAGATGAAGCATGTGCTTCGGTGGGTGCTCGCATCTATAGTGGGAGTCCACTAGCCATTGAATAGTCTGAGCGATTTTCTACCTCTTCCTCCGTTGGTGGCACTCGTGCGATTCTCAACCTTAGATATGCTGGCAAAAGAGTCAGAACCTTTGTTCTGGCTATGAAGAGTTTCATCAATTCTACACATTGTTGAGGGTTATGGAGAAACTTCTCCATTTGTGCTCACATGGTTGTTGTATCCTGCTCAGTTGTCTCTTTTGGTTCGTTGTGTGCATCTGGTATCTACAGCTCTTTCGGTCCTTCTTCTTGATGCGACATGATTTCTTGGGCACCCTCACCCTTGTCTGGTGAGGTGGTTTGTTGGTTGTTGTCAGGTTTCGACTCCTCTCTATCTCGGGCGTCTTCTTCTTGCGTTGAAGATTCAGGATTTTGTTCCTGGACATCTGTATTCAGATCATCCAGCATTGTGCTCGGCTTGGGGGCTTTGGTGTCAGGACCAGAAATTTTTGATCTTGGCTTGGGTAGTTCTCTGGTTATTTGTGGGAGTTGTCGCTCCACTATCTTTGGCAGATCAAGCTGCATTGGTTCTGAGGTCATGGTCTGATGTGGACCAGTAGTGATGAGGTTTGGTAGTTGGAGTGGTGGTGGAGGGTGCTCAACCACGACTGTGGATGAAATTGTTTCAAGCTCTGGGTCATCCTGAATATCAATGATAGTGATGGCTTTGGTCATGGTGTGGGTTCAGGGAGAAGCAGATGCAAGGGGCTGTGAGTTTAGGGGTTTGTTCGGCGAGACCCCAGTTCTGGGCCTCTTCACTAATGGTTTGGTACCAAGCACAATGCGCAATATCTCGTTAAACTGTGCACCTGACAACACAACATCGTCTGGTAGCTGTCAACGGGATGGTATTTTTCTCCAATCTAGCTATTGTATCTCTTCTTCCCCCTTGGAATCTGTTTGTGCCAGAGCATCTGGGTTCTTCTGCTCCGGGCCTGAACTCGGTCCTTCTCCTGGTTCAGTGTCTTTCTTCTTTAACATCTCCACAGGAAAAATGTAATGGATGCCTGATTTACATTGGATGTGTTTAACTCATAGCCATGACATGACTTCCTTATCGAAGGCTTCTTCATCCAAATAGAATGGAAGCATCCTTGTGTGGAAATGTTCATTGTTGACATGTCTCGGCCAGACGAATGTGTTGTGCCAGTTCATGCTAAAAGGCGATATTCCTCGTGTTACAACTGAGGATATCCTACGGGAAGTGTAGCCGCTGCATTGCATCTATCATACCATTATACCATTTGGAAAATTCTGCGTTGTTGAGTGTTGTGTTCTCTGAGTCTTGTTTGGACTACCATGGCTCAAACATCTTCGCCATGCGCCCCTTATCCGGTATTGTCAGTGGTCTGCCCAAGGGTGGCTTCCATTTGAGCATTGCAAATGCCACAAGTATGTATCCCTAGGTGAAGTTTCCTCCCTTCTCTTGTGCTTCCTCACAAGCTATTAGTAGTTCCTCCAATAGGAAACTACACCAATTGAACACTGCTCCATTTTCACAGAAGTCGGCGGATGATAATGCATCTAGAGTGAATTGTCCCTTGTAGTAAGACCTCATAACCTTGCTGGTTATGATGTAGCAGCCAGCCTGGATTGTGTCGGGCAGTATTGGTTCAATTATTGTTGTGCGTCCTCCTCTCTTTGTGTTAAATTTCTCGTAAATGCTAAGATCGCCTTTATTTTTCCCGTGCTTCCCGGGACCCTAGAATGCCTTCGACACATTCTCTCCTTGGGAGGATAATCCAGTAAGTTTTTGAATGACATATACATGGATTGGATACCTCTTATCCAACCATAGACTTCTGTCATGCACCTTGCTTATCAGAAATTTCATGCAGCGTGCGTTCTCCCCTATGGTACCAAAGACTGGTAAGTCTCTTAGGTTTATGATGGCCGAGTTAAATAAGTTGATGAAATCTTCTTTTGGTACTACTTGCATTCATCTAACTCCATACAGGACTATATCCCAAAAGACGTCTGTGTGGATCTGTCGGAACAAGGTTGAATCCATGAGTTCGAGGAGCTTAACTTGCTCTACCTTCCCTTTGAGATCGCCCATGATCTCGACTCGGGGGTCACAGGGCTCATCTGGTACCGCTTCTTTAGTCATGGCACTTTGGCTTGCTATTTCTCTCAGCATTCGCACTTGTGTGACAGGTAAGAGCTAGGGTTAAGTCTGCATATTTTACAATCGTCCTAACTAGTTCACACTACTAAGTTCAGAGATGGCTATGATCTTTTTAGAAATAGTACATTCTCGGCTGAGTTCTGAGATCCTTATACTTGGAGTAATGGGTAAGTTTTAGCAGTAACTGCTACTCATCATGACCATATGGATGCAATCTGAGTGTAATTTGTCTGATGGGATGGCTTTAATCAAGGTAAATCCTATTGGCGATCTTGGTATTTACTTATTTTAGTGGAATAGGGACATGGCCGATTTGAGACCTTTCTGTTTGACGGGTGGGATTACCAACGCGAACTTCGATGGAATATTGGAATGATGTGGCTTTATGGATTTACTGGCATTAGACAGGGTACTGGAATGGCAATAAAGGTTGTGACTTGACTGGGTTTTCATGGCCTATGACTCAGATTGGATTTGGGCTCGTGGCCCCTCTGACTACAAAGGTTGTCCTCGTCATCTTTAATGAATGTCATTAATGGAGTCTCTTATGTGTCAGGTCCTGTACTACTGGGTCGTTAGTTCTGTATCAACCAACACTTAGACAAAACAAATGAACTATGTTTTATGGTGCAATACTGCGCTTATGGACTTTATTAACCGAACTTACAAAATTTCAAAAAGAAAACAAAACTTAAATCTATCTATTGTACAAGCTCCTTCGAATTGGAGTGACTGTCCTCTCTTAGGTTTAAGATAGGTAGGGCTTCAGGCAAGTGTCATCCACCCATCTCATTCATAGCACACCATCCAGTTGCATGATTCAGACTACTCCTGAGGGTCGGATCTCCGCAACTATGAAGGGTCCCAACCAGTGCATACACAGCTTGCCAGGATGCTTATGGTATCGACTGTTGTAGAGTAACACTTTTTCCCCTTGTGTAAATAAATTGGTCTTAATGTGTCGGTCATGCCAATATTTTTGTCTTAACTTTTCCATGGACTGATGGAAGTCTGCTAGAAATTTGGTTTCCTCGAGTTCTTGTAGCTCCACAAGTCTCTACGCTACTTTTTCCCCTTCTGTCATACATGTGACTCATGCAATATACAGGCTTGGAGTGATGAACTCTGTAGGCCAGACTACCTCCCTCCCATAGACTAATTGAAACGATGTCTATCTGTGGAGTTTCTTTGTAATTGTCATGTAGCCCTAGAGGATAGCTGGAACTCTGGAACTCTATCATCCCAGTCCTCCTAGTTTGTGCAACAGACCTTTGTTAGTCCTCTTTCCAGGATTTTGTTGAAGGCTTCGACTATTCTATTGGTCTGTGGGTGGTATGAACTGCTCTTGTGATGCTAGATCGCAAATTCTATTGTAAGTGTTTCTATAGTGCTTCTAATGAAATGAGCTCCCTGATCGTTGTTTAGGCTCTTGGGACATCCGAACCGGGTAATGATATTCTCGAAAATGAACCTGGCAGCAGTGTCTATCGAATAGTCCTATACCATTTCTTATTATGCCCAATGGGTAAGGTAGTCAGTCACGACAATCATGTACCTAGCCTTTGAATGTTTGGTTGTGGGGTTGATTGGGCCAATGAAGTCAACTGTCCATTTCTTAAATGCCTTTATAGATCTATCTAGCTTCAATGGTAGTTCATCTCATTGTGACGGCTTGCCCACCCGTTGAAAAGCATCACATGATCTAGCGTATACTTTTGCGTCCTTGAATAGTGTGGCCCACCAAAGTCCTACCTATAGAAATTTTTGTGTCATGGCCTTTCCTCCTACATGGCCTCCTGTTATTCCACTATGGCATTCCCAGAGTATATCCTACCTTTCATGATCCAAGACACATCGTCTAAGAATTTTGTCTAGTCCTAGTTTATAAAATTGTCCAGTGATCAAATGGTACTTTGTTGCTCTGATGACCATATGGCACTTTTGGGTTGCAAAATATGTTTCAGGATAGGACCCTGTACCAAGAAAGATTTCTATGTCCTCCAGATATTCCGGTATGGCCTCAATCTTGAACAAGTCTACATCTGGGAGCTGGTCATCCACTGCTCCGCCACTTTCTCCTAACTCTAGCTTAGATAGATGGTATGGTCTGACATTGCAGCATCCCGGCTTGATTATGACTTCAAAAGAAAATTTCTGAAACAACAACAACCATCTCCAAATTCTCCCTTCCAACACAAGTTTATTAACTAAGTATTTTAGTGCAGAATGATCAGTGAAGAATTTGAAGTGAGATCCTAACAGATAATGTCTAAATTTTTGTAAAGCATAAATCATTGCTAAGCCTTCCCTTTCTGTTGTTGTGTAGTTGCGTTTTGCTTGTGACAGCTTTCGACTCACAAAATAGATAGGGTGATCCATAGCTCCATCTCTAGGTTGCGTTAGGATATCTCCTAAGGAAATTCTGGAAGCATCTACATGGACGTGAAATTATTTCTTCCAGTTTAGGAATATCAGAATTGGTGCTGTAATGAGTTTCTCCTTAAACGTCTCAAATGCTTTATCACATTCAGGAGTCCATTGGAACATTTCAATCTTTTTCAGAAGTTTTTCCATCGGCGCAGTAATGTTGGCATATCTTCGAATGAACCTGAGGTAGTAACCTATGTGTCCTAGTGTGTAGCTCAATTTTTTAGCACTCATAGGTGGTGTCATATTGACAACGACCGCAACTTTGGCTAGTTCTACCAATACTCCTTCTCGGTAGACTATGTGGCCCAACAGATTTCCATGTGGCACACAAAAGATACACTTTCTGAGATTTAATGAAATTTTCAACTCTCGGCATCTATCAAGCATTATCCTCAGCAGTGCTACATGTTCCTTAAGAAAGCTATATATTGTCCAATCATCCATATAGACTTTGATAAACTTGTGAATGAATTCTGTAAAGGCTACTATCACAATCCTAGAGAAAACTGCAGGGGCATTCTTTAAACCAAATGGCATTACGTTGTATGCAAAAGATCCCCATTCTATAATGAAAGTAGTCTTTCTTTTGTCTTCTTCAACAATCCTGACTTGATGGTATCCTGAAAAACCATTTGTAAATGAGTATTCTTCCTTCCCTGCAACATGTTCTAGCACCTCATCAGTAAAGGGTGTTGGTAAAGGGTCACGCACACATGCAGAGTTGAGGGTTCTGTAGTTTACACAGACTCTAATATCCACAGTGTCTTTCTTTCTTTGAATGACTATCGGGCTGACCCACTCTGCTTCTTCTACTGCAAAAATGAGACCTGCTTCTAACATCTTATCAATCTCCTTCTTAAATTTCTCTTTTACTCTTGGTTTAAGATGGTATGGTCTATGTCTGACAGGCTTTCATCCTGGTTTAAACTCAATCTTCATTTCTCCCATGACTCCTTTGATTCCTTTTAATTCTAAAAAAGTCTTTGGGAACAAATCCTCGTATTCCCTTAGTAAAATCTGTATTTCATGACTGTTTTTATAATCCCAGTAGTCTCCTACCAAATCTATCTTGGGTTGCTCTGCATTCCCTATGTTTAGTCTGCACAATTTCAATGGGTGGTTGTAGGAACTATTGGTCTGGCTGGGTATGGTGTTCTGGATTTCTCTGCTCCCATCTGTCTCTTTGATGGCTAGGTTTCTCAGTCCTTCTAATTCATCTAGGATTTATGAATCTTTGTTAATCTGATAACATTCTATAGGCTTGTCAATCAAGGGTAAGTGTAGTTTAGTCTGAAGTTCTTGGGTATTCTTGGGACACACTACAAAGTTTGATCTCTCATTACCATTGGCTATAAAAAGAAGGTCTTTAATATTTTGCAAGGTTAGTTCAAGCTCGGG
This sequence comes from Picea glauca, assembly GCA_000966675.3. NCBI lineage: Eukaryota > Viridiplantae > Streptophyta > Pinopsida > Pinales > Pinaceae > Picea > Picea glauca. Next base: position 22,266 of record JZKD02S2013250.1, read on the forward strand.
GTACTTACCTAAGAATGAGAATTCTTTGCAAAATTTAGCTGCTAGTGTCTGCCAGTTGTTTGTCTGTCTTCTGGTTTCTTCATGTATGAACCAAGCTTTCTGGATTGGGCCTAGAGAATGGGGAAATACCTGAACCCATAAGTGAGAGGGTATCTCTGCAGCCTACCACTGTGTCACGCATTGTTCAATGTGTATTTTAGGATTTGATTCTCCGTTGAACGGTTGCACGACTCAGAGATCTGTCTGCATCTATTGCTCCTTGTTCCAGAACCCGTACTTGATATCTTGCTTCACTTTGTCCCAAGTTATGAGCATGGATTTATGAGTGGACCACCATCTGGCGGGGTTGTTCTAAAAGGCTACATTTAGTACCGAGATTATTTTATCTTCTCCTACATTCTCTTCCATATTTTTCAAACAATTGTCTATATTTTAAGTACCATCGTATACTGGGTGTTCTCTCACTTTGGTCCCAACCCATTTGGTCATTCTGACAATTGCGCATCTTCTTGAGAATCTTTCATGCGACCCTTATTGTCAACTATCAAAAGCTAGTTTTGAATCTTCATCTGCTGACTGTATACTTCTCCAGCTTACTGATCCATCAACAATAGGGTTTGTGTAATCATTTCTTGTCCCCACTGTTATAGTGTAGAACTGGTCTAGGTATCCTTCCTCCATATTATTGTCTATTGTTTCTGTGTACCTGGGTCCTACATATGGATCCAAAGGTTGAACTACCTTGATTCCCTCAGCTTCAAAATTCATGGTGTCTTTCTTTAAATCGATTACTACATAATTTTCACAGGCCCAATCGACGCCAAGTAGTGTAGGGTAGGGGTCCTTGTCTCCCATGATCTCAATGACTTCAAAGTCAGCTACTGTTTTTACTCCTGCTACATCGATCTCCACGTTCTCTAGCCTTCTTATGGGGAAGATATAGTATTGATTTTCCATTCTTAACTGAAT
>JZKD02S2013250.1:23244-38412 GCA_000966675.3 Picea glauca
CGATGAAGTAGTTAATGAAAACAAGGAAGGTGGGTAAGAAATCATCTCCTTCCATAAATAGAAGGCCATAAAAGGACAAATTGTGGAAGCAGATTGTCAGTCCAGTCTGACAGAGATCGTGTCCAATAGAAGACTGCATGGGCAGTCTAACCAATGTCTGCATGCGTATCCCAACAGAGAATCTCATCAACACAAAGCCTTGAATGCATGTCATGATCGTGTCTCAGGCATTTTGGAGCCAATTTTGAGTATATGTAGGCATTTTTTCCATTTTGTTTAGGGTCTATGGTTGAGCTAGGCTCTCGATTGTAATGTTTTGATGCAGCTCTGGTTCTCTGTTATGTAATAAGATTTGATACTTCTTGTTTAATATAAGTCAACTTATTTATCCACTCTTTTGCATATGATATTGAGAGTTCATGATTGAAGGATTCACATGAGTTTTTGTGAATTTGTTTCAATGGATTGCAGTATTGTTATAGCGTTCTCTTAGTTTTCTGAAGTTTTAGGTCCAAGAGGATATCGTTCTTGAATATTTTCTTCCTTAGGATACTGGAAGACCTGATGTCCATATAATACCTCTATATCTCCTCACCTATTCTTCCCCCTACTCACCCTTTACTATAACTTACTGACTAAAGTTAAATCAATACCTCACTTGCTCATGTATTGCCTGGTTCGGATTTATGAGTTAAAGCGATACTTTCTTGATTCTGCGCCCATTGACTTCCTTTAATTTATTCATTGTGACATACAAACTGATGGGTAATGGGCTTAACTCTATAGCAATCCAGAGGTGAATTCTAGTGTTAACAACAGTCATTCACATGCTATCCACATGGCCAGTTTAACAGACATAATCATAACTATGTCCCTCTTTCTGTATGACAAAAACCAACAAGAAATTATTTTTTCCTATGGTTTTATAAGATGACTCAACAACCTATAAATATTATCTGGGCAAATACAATAGTTCCCCAAGGCAACAAGACAACTTATCAATATTCTCTTTCATGCCTCAAACCATTCTTGGTCAACAAATTTCTATAAGGGAATATTTTCCTAAACTCCCTCTTATAGCTATTTGAGTATACTAAGTTATTTCCATATGGTTATCATCCACCTCTGGATGTCAATATGACCCACTGGTCAATCCAAAGGTGTTTGACACCTCCTTAATCAGACCTTACATCAGTCTCTCATAAATCCTTACAGTCCTATCGTATTAAGGGAATAGACCGCAAAATTATCAACTTTAATTATTGTTGTTAACTCTTGTTGTCATAAGTTCATACTTATCTAAAATGTCCATTAGTAGACTGTACCTTACAACCCACCATAGGTTATAACATGCCTAATTTGCATGTTCAATATTTTTCCATATGAATTCTTATGCATAGACATGCCCTTGAGTTATCATGGATATACACTCCATTAGCATAACCATGAGATTTTTAACTTGCTCTTGTCGATTCACTTCTACCTTCATGAAGGTTGCTCTCAATATATAAGGTTCCTCTTTACTTTCTTACTAGATTATTCCAGCAACAATTTTCAGTTAATAAATTGACCTTACCATTTTCATTAATCCTCTGATCATGAGGGGTCATACACATATACTGGGTTTAATCCTTTATCAAAACTATAATTATCACTACTATGGATCATGTTGGGCCCTTCGTTTTGAGAAAGAATTGTGCAAGTTTTAACTAAGTATGAGTTGTGCAAACTCCATCAGAGGCTAGGAGAAAGAGAAACAGAAAGCAGTTACGGAAGCCAGCGCAACGCCAGGGAAGCAACAAATGGTTGCAACATAACAAGAAAGCATGCAAACCGAGAAGGAAGACATAACCCAGCTATATATAGGACTGAACACAATTGAAAAGGGGTTGTTGTCATTATTATTATTGTTCGCCTTTTCATTGGTTCATCGCTTTGTAATTGGTTCATTAGTTAGAGAGTTAGTCAGTTGGGTTGAGTTGAGTCAGGTTGGTCAGATTCACCCAGATTTTGGGATTAGTTGTTGATAATTGTTGTAGGTCGAGAAAAAGACATGTCTGAGTCTGTAAGGGATTAAAACTATCAACTGGAGGATTAGAGCTCTGTGACATGAGTCTAAGAGCCAGAGTCTGTACTGAGCCCTATTATGTAATTCTGAGCCTGTAATCAGAGAAAGATCCAAAAAATAATATGAAGCAGGACCAAAATTCAAAATATGTTGTGTCTTTATGTGATTACTTATGCATTATAGTATTTCCTTTATGGTTTATGAGTTATATTTGATGGTTCACCGTTTGAATGCTTGCTCACAACGTAATTAGGTTGGATTCCTACATTTATATGTCTCAGATCTGTTAATGTCTCTTGTACAAGAACACGAATGAGTTCTGATTGCTCTATGGATCCTCTTTGGTCTTCTCCCTACCCTTCCCTATCTATCTGTCTCAGTAGCACTTTGGGTGAGACTTCTTCTCTTCGTAGGAGATGAAAATGCCAGCGCTCTAGAATACACGGTACCTTTTGTTGGTAACTTGAGAAGGACTCTGATCTGATCAAATTCGCACCAACAAAATGGTTTTGTTGCTGGGACCTGTGTAAAAATGGAACCTGTAGGGAGAATGTTGTCGTTGATCCATAGATCTGGAATTGATCAATGGTGGGAAAGGAGATATGATGCCTTCATATGGAAAGAAGCAGAACTAAGGAGAAAATCATCGTAAAACACTTGCGAATCAATCTTTTACTCAGAAAGATCGAGCGACCAGTATGAGATTTTCTGGGTTAAATTCCTAGAAGAATTTTCTCACTGGATAAAGAGGCTCCAAGAAGCTCCAGATTTCTAGGAACAGACCAAGAAGATCTGTGCGTGGGATACCGAAAATTTAGTAGAACTCCAGAGGCTGGATTGCCCAGTTACACGAGCTATGGATTTATGGGTTAGTACCATGCTAGATGGATACATAATCAAATTTGCAGCTGAGAACCACAAATATTTTTCGCGGGCAGAGGAAATTTTCAAGAAAGACGCAAGGGGAAGATAGTTGAGAGAAATCTCCCTGTGGATTAAGGTTTTCTTGATGGAGGAAGGGATGTTGATTATGTCCTCGATCAATATGGCAGTGTAAACACCCTCGCTTGGGGTAGGGCGAGACAGGGTGGGAGTCATGGCATGAGAGAGGGGAAGGGTTCTTTGACAAATGGGGGGGAAAAAACAAGAAATGGATTCAAGAGATGAGAGGGCCTTGAAGAGAGCTACCATAGTTGAGAAGTGGTGGCACGACATGATCAAGAAAGCTGTAGGACAGTATGAAACGTTGAGGAAAGAAGGTAGAGTGGGAAAAGTAAAGGAAAGACAGATGGAAGAACTGCAGAAGATGAGAAGACAGGAATGAATGGTCAGTCAAATATTAAACAAGAGAGAAGCGAGGAGAGAAAGAAGTCCCTAGGAAGTGGGATGAGGAGAAGAAAACGTAGAGGAAAGAGAGGAGGAAGCCGGCATGAATCGTGGAGGAGAAAGAGACTATTTAGCCCCGATAACAGAAGAGATCGGGAATATAGCTGAAGAGATAGTCCCAGTGGAAGCTAACGAGACCCCCCAGATCGAAGAAAACCACCCCGAAGCCAATGGTGCCAACCCCAAATCACCCATACCCCAAGTGCCTTCTATTCAAGAAGTAAGTTCGATACTATATTCTCATGCTAATCCTGTTCCAATACAATTAGTTAGTCAGTCACAACCAGGAGTTGCGAGTACAGGAAGGATATTGGGATATCTCGGTAGATCACAAGCGGGATCGTTAGGGTTCATATTGATACAAACAATAGGAACAATGATGTCCAACCATGTGGGAAGTTCAATTGCTCGATACCCAGAATTTTGGGGTAAGGGAGATGAAACATTGAACAACAATGGTTCCTATGTGAAGCGATCTGGAGATCCAGAGGAATCCCGGATGTGAATAAGCTGGTCGAGTTCCAGACAACCTTGAGAGGTCACGCTCTCAAATGGTACATGAAGATCATTGAACCAGGAGTGCCAGGGATGCAAGATAAAGTGTTCACACTTGTCCAGGTACGAATGAGGTTTATAGAAGAATTCAAACTACCCCAGTCATAACAATAGGCTCTGTTTGAGTTGTGCGAGATCCAATAGATGGAAGGCTAATTAGCTTGGGAGTATAGCTAGAAGTTTAAATATGCCATAGAAAGGTTGGCACATCCAATACATGAAGAAAATCAAAGGGAGTGGTACATTCAGGGGATGTTTCCTTTGACTCGGATTCCACTAACACAACAATGGATAGCCAGGTTAACAAATGCTTTGGAATAATCGATGAAGATTGAAGCCATGGTGGGATACCCCAGGAGCCTAAGAGTAACCCGACCCCTGGTAGATGTGAATCTAGTGCAACTACAAGGGAAGATATTGACATTGACAGAAAATATTCAGAAGCTAACGATACCCAGACCAGGATGACCATAGGTTTGGTGCACTGGATGTTATATGAAAGTCCACCTAGTGAACAAATGTCCGATAATGAGGGGACTGGGTCCTCCTTAGAATATGATGGTAACCCCACCAGGACCCATGAGAGGAGTTGTGCAAGTGTCGATGAATTCATCATTCCAAAACCCTACCCCATATCATGCTTTCCCAGGAGGCCAAGCAGCACCAATAGCGGAATATTGTGAAATTTTCTGAATCCACGACCATGGGCCAAGATAGTGCCCCATCATGCAGAAATATTTGTCAGTACCAAACACAATACATTGTGAGTTTTGCACATCCACTACGCATACTACCAATCAATGTAGAGCGTTGGACGCACTTCCAGATAGATTAGTTCGAATAGTATTCAGGGTGAACGAAAACCCTCAGGGACCAAGAAGAGGTCGAGGAAGTGGAGCTGGAGGAGATTTCAGAGGAGAAAGAACTGGGGGACGAGGACCAAGCAGATGTTATAACTGCGATGAACAAGGTCACTTGGACAGAGATTTTCCTCATCCAAGGAAGCCATGGTGCTCTCACTATAGAACCAACGGACATGCAACTGAAGACTGTCTAGAGTTAATTGCAAAGTGGGAAGACAGAGTATGACAAAGAGGAACTAACCTTATCAGTTCAGAGATCAAGAGAATTTCTAAGGGACAATTTTCCAGCCTTAATATCGTTACTCGAGGAGGAGCGAAGACAAAAGTGGATGATGATACTCTACCTCAGATTCAAAAAGTAACACCTAAGGGAGATAGGTATGACCTCCTAAGGAAAAAGTTGTTCTTTAAAGATGTCATAGAAGTGTTCCAGAATATTCCTAGTCATGAAATGCAAGAGAACCCCCCCCCAGCCGATTGTTTACCCTAAGATGGCGTAAGTCCCTTCTTCACCCCCTGTACTCAAAAACCTTGTAGCCATATCAAGACAGTCTGAGAAACCCCAGAATGCATTTTATCTTTGGTTTCAATTATTCTCTGACATTCTAGGGAATAACCGACTAACAGAAAAGTTTCACAATGCGTTGTACCTAGTCTTGGGGAATGAGTAACCTTCAGAAGCAAGGATAAGGGCTAATGTTCTTGAGAAGAATACTTAGAGAGTGCAACGAAGAAAAGTATGAACCGAGAAATAATTTCAACTGGTCGCCCAGCTAGACGACTTCAAAATTAAGGACGTCGTGTTGGACCTAGGGTCATATGTAAACATTATACCTAAGAAGACTTGGGAAGCCTTAGGAAAACTGAGACTGATTCATTCCCCAATTCAGTTAAGAATGGAAAATCAATACTATATCTTCCCCATAAGAAGGCTAGAGAACGTGGAGATCGATGTAGCAGGAGTAAAAACAGTAGCTGACTTTGAAGTCATTGAGATCATGGGAGACAAGGACCCCTACCCTACACTACTTGGCGTCGATTGGGCCTGTGAAAATTATGTAGTAATCGATTTAAAGAAAGACACCATGAATTTTGAAGCTGAGGGAATCAAGGTAGTTCAACCTTTGGATCCATATGTAGGACCCAGGTACACAGAAACAATAGACAATAATATGGAGGAAGGATACCTAGACCAGTTCTACACTATAACAGTGGGGACAAGAAATGATTACACAAACCCTATTGTTGATGGATCAGTAAGCTGGAGAAGTATACAGTCAGCAGATGAAGATTCAAAACTAGCTTTTGATAGTTGACAATAAGGGTCGCATGAAAGATTCTCAAGAAGATGCGCAATTGTCAGAATGACCAAATGGGTTGGGACCAAAGTGAGAGAACACCCAGTATACGATGGTACTTAAAATATAGACAATTGTTTGAAAAATATGGAAGAGAATGTAGGAGAAGATAAAATAATCTCGGTACTAAATGTAGCCTTTTAGAACAACCCCGCCAGATGGTGGTCCACTCATAAATCCATGCTCATAACTTGGGACAAAGTGAAGCAAGATATCAAGTACGGGTTCTGGAACAAGGAGCAATAGATGCAGACAGATCTCTGAGTCGTGCAACCGTTCAACGGAGAATCAAATCCTAAAATACACATTGAACAATGCGTGACACAGTGGTAGGCTGCAGAGATACCCTCTCACTTATGGGTTCAGGTATTTCCCCATTCTCTAGGCCCAATCCAGAAAGCTTGGTTCATACATGAAGAAACCAGAAGACAGACAAACAACTGGCAGACACTAGCAGCTAAATTTTGCAAAGAATTCTCATTCTTAGGTAAGTACCCCGAGCTTGAACTAACCTTGCAAAATATTAAAGACCTTCTTTTTATAGCCAATGGTAATGAGAGATCAAACTTTGTAGTGTGTCCCAAGAATACCCAAGAACTTCAGACTAAACTACACTTACCCTTGATTGACAAGCCTATAGAATGTTATCAGATTAACAAAGATTCATAAATCCTAGATGAATTAGAAGGACTGAGAAACCTAGCCATCAAAGAGACAGATGGGAGCAGAGAAATCCAGAACACCATACCCAGCCAGACCAATAGTTCCTACAACCACCCATTGAAATTGTGCAGACTAAACATAGGGAATGCAGAGCAACCCAAGATAGATTTGGTAGGAGACTACTGGGATTAGAAAAACATTCATGAAATACGGATTTTACTAAGGGAATGTGAGGATTTGTTCCCAAAGACTTTTTTAGAATTAAAAGGAATCAAAGGAGTCATGGGAGAAATGAAGATTGAGTTGAAACCAGGATGAAAGCCTGTCAGACATAGACCATACCATCTTAAACCAAGAGTAAAAGAGAAATTTAAGAAGGAGATTGATAAGATGTTAGAAGTAGGTCTCATTTTTGCGGTAGAAGAAGCAGAGTGGGTCAGCCCGATAGTCATTCAAAGAAAGAAAGACACTGAGGATATTAGAGTCTGTGTAAACTACAGAAGCCTCAACTCTGCATGTGTGCGTGACCCTTTCCCAACACCCTTTACTGATGAGGTGCTAGAACATGTTGCAGGGAAGGAAGAATACTCATTTACAGATGGTTTTTCAGGATACCATCAAGTCAGGATTGTTGAAGAAGACAAAAGAAAGACTACTTTCATTACAGAATGGGGATCTTTTGCATACAACGTAATGCCATTTGGTTTAAAGAATGCCCCTGTAGTTTTCTCCAGGATTGTGATAGTAGCCTTTAGAGAATTCATTCACAAGTTTATCAAAGTCTATATGGATGATTGGACAATATATATATTTCTTAGGGAACATGTAGCACTGCTCAGGATAATGTTTGATAGATGCCGAGAGTTGAAAATTTCATTAAATCTCAGAAAGTGTATCTTTTGTGTGCCACATGGAAATCTGTTGGGCCACATAGTCTACCGAGAAGGAGTATTGGTAGAACTAGCCAAAGTTGCGGTCATTGTCAATATGACACCACCTATGAATGCTAAAAAATTGAGCTACACACTAGGACACATAGGTTACTACCTCGGGTTCATTCGAAGATATGCCAACATTACTGCGTCGATGGAAAAACTTCTGAAAAAGATTGAAATGTTCCAATGGACTCCTGAATGCGATAAAGCATTTGAGATGCTTAAGGAGAAACTCATTACAACACCAATTCTGATATTCCTAAACTGGAAGAAATAATTTCACGTCCATGTAGATGCTTCCAGAATTTCCTTAGGAGATATCCTAACACAACCTAGAGATGGAGCTATGGATCACCCTATCTATTTTGTGAGTTGAAAGCTGTCACAAGCAGAACGCAACTACACAACAACAGAAAGGGAAGGCTTAGCAATGATTTATTCTTTACAAAAATTTATACATTATCTGTTAGGATCTCACTTCAAATTCTTCACTGATCATTCCGCACTAAAATACTTAGTTAATAAACTTGTGTTGGAAGGGAGAATTTGGAGATGGCTGTTGTTGTTTCAGAAATTTTCTTTTGAAGTCATAATCAAGCCGAGATGTTGCAATGTCAGACCATACCATCTATCTAAGCTAGAGTTAGGAGAAAGTGGCGGAGCAGTGGATGACCAGCTCCCAGATGTAGACTTGTTCAAGATTGAGGCCATACCGGAATATCTGGAGGACATAGAAATCTTTCTTGGTACAGGGTCCTATCCTGAAACATATTTTGCAACCCAAAAGTGCCATATGGTCATCAGAGCAACAAAGTACCATTTGATCACTGGACAATTTTATAAACTAGGACTAGACAAAATTCTTAGACGATGTGTCTTGGATCATGAAAGGTAGGATATACTCTGGGAATGCCATAGTGGAATAACAGGAGGCCATGTAGGAGGAAAGGCCATGACACAAAAATTTCTATAGGTAGGACTTTGGTGGGCCACACTATTCAAGGACGCAAAAGTATACGCTAGATCATGTGATGCTTTTCAACGGGTGGGCAAGCCGTCACAATGAGATGAACTACCATTGAAGCTAGATAGATCTATAAAGGCATTTAAGAAATGGACAGTTGACTTCATTGGCCCAATCAACCCCACAACCAAACATTCAAAGGCTAGGTACATGATTGTCGTGACTGACTACCTTACCCATTGGGCATAATAAGAAATGGTATAGGACTATTCGATAGACACTGCTGCCAGGTTCATTTTCGAGAATATCATTACCCGGTTCGGATGTCCCAAGAGCCTAAACAACGATCAGGGAGCTCATTTCATTAGAAGCACTATAGAAACACTTACAATAGAATTTGCGATCTAGCATCACAAGAGCAGTTCATACCACCCACAGACCAATAGAATAGTCGAAGCCTTCAACAAAATCCTGGAAAGAGGACTAACAAAGGTCTGTTGCACAAACTAGGAGGACTGGGATGATAGAGTTCCAGAGTTCCAGCTATCCTCTAGGGCTACATGACAATTACAAAGAAACTCCACAGATAGACATCGTTTCAATTAGTCTATGGGAGGGAGGTAGTCTGGCCTACAGAGTTCATCACTCCAAGCCTGTATATTGCATGAGTCACATGTATGACAGAAGGGGAAAAAGTAGCGTAGAGACTTGTGGAGCTACAAGAACTCGAGGAAACCAAATTTCTAGCAGACTTCCATCAGTCCATGGAAAAGTTAAGACAAAAATATTGGCATGACCGACACATTAAGACCAATTTATTTACACAAGGGGAAAAAGTGTTACTCTACAACAGTCGATACCATAAGCATCCTGGCAAGCTGTGTATGCACTGGTTGGGACCCTTCATAGTTGCGGAGATCCGACCCTCAGGAGTAGTCTGAATCATGCAACTGGATGGTGTGCTATGAATGAGATGGGTGGATGACACTTGCCTGAAGCCCTACCTATCTTAAACCTAAGAGAGGACAGTCACTCCAATTCGAAGGAGCTTGTACAATAGATAGATTTAAGTTTTGTTTTCTTTTTGAAATTTTGTAAGTTCGGTTAATAAAGTCCATAAGCGCAGTATTGCACCATAAAACATAGTTCATTTGTTTTGTCTAAGTGTTGGTTGATACAGAACTAACGACCCAGTAGTACAGGACCTGACACATAAGAGACTCCATTAATGACATTCATTAAAGATGACGAGGACAACCTTTGTAGTCAGAGGGGCCACGAGCCCAAATCCAATCTGAGTCATAGGCCATGAAAACCCAGTCAAGTCACAACCTTTATTGCCATTCCAGTACCCTGTCTAATGCCAGTAAATCCATAAAGCCACATCATTCCAATATTCCATCGAAGTTCGCGTTGGTAATCCCACCCGTCAAACAGAAAGGTCTCAAATCGGCCATGTCCCTATTCCACTAAAATAAGTAAATACCAAGATCGCCAATAGGATTTACCTTGATTAAAGCCATCCCATCAGACAAATTACACTCAGATTGCATCCATATGGTCATGATGAGTAGCAGTTACTGCTAAAACTTACCCATTACTCCAAGTATAAGGATCTCAGAACTCAGCCGAGAATGTACTATTTCTAAAAAGATCATAGCCATCTCTGAACTTAGTAGTGTGAACTAGTTAGGACGATTGTAAAATATGCAGACTTAACCCTAGCTCTTACCTGTCACACAAGTGCGAATGCTGAGAGAAATAGCAAGCCAAAGTGCCATGACTAAAGAAGCGGTACCAGATGAGCCCTGTGACCCCCGAGTCGAGATCATGGGCGATCTCAAAGGGAAGGTAGAGCAAGTTAAGCTCCTCGAACTCATGGATTCAACCTTGTTCCGACAGATCCACACAGACGTCTTTTGGGATATAGTCCTGTATGGAGTTAGATGAATGCAAGTAGTACCAAAAGAAGATTTCATCAACTTATTTAACTCGGCCATCATAAACCTAAGAGACTTACCAGTCTTTGGTACCATAGGGGAGAACGCACGCTGCATGAAATTTCTGATAAGCAAGGTGCATGACAGAAGTCTATGGTTGGATAAGAGGTATCCAATCCATGTATATGTCATTCAAAAACTTACTGGATTATCCTCCCAAGGAGAGAATGTGTCGAAGGCATTCTAGGGTCCCGGGAAGCACGGGAAAAATAAAGGCGATCTTAGCATTTACGAGAAATTTAACACAAAGAGAGGAGGACGCACAACAATAATTGAACCAATACTGCCCGACACAATCCAGGCTGGCTGCTACATCATAACCAGCAAGGTTATGAGGTCTTACTACAAGGGACAATTCACTCTAGATGCATTATCATCCGCCGACTTCTGTGAAAATGGAGCAGTGTTCAATTGGTGTAGTTTCCTATTGGAGGAACTACTAATAGCTTGTGAGGAAGCACAAGAGAAGGGAGGAAACTTCACCTAGGGATACATACTTGTGGCATTTGCAATGCTCAAATGGAAGCCACCCTTGGGCAGACCACTGACAATACCGGATAAGGGGCGCATGGCGAAGATGTTTGAGCCATGGTAGTCCAAACAAGACTCAGAGAACACAACACTCAACAACGCAGAATTTTCCAAATGGTATAATGGTATGATAGATGCAATGCAGCGGCTACACTTCCCGTAGGATATCCTCAGTTGTAACACGAGGAATATCGCCTTTTAGCATGAACTGGCACAACACATTCGTCTGGCCGAGACATGTCAACAATGAACATTTCCACACAAGGATGCTTCCATTCTATTTGGATGAAGAAGCCTTCGATAAGGAAGTCATGTCATGGCTATGAGTTAAACACAGCCAATGTAAATCAGGAATCCATTACATTTTTCCTGCGGATATGTTAAAGAAGAAAGACATTGAACTAGGAGAAGGACCGAGTTCAGGCCCGGAGCAGAAGAACCCAGATGCTCTGGCACAAACAGATTTCGAGGGGGAAGAAGAGATACAATAGCTAGATTGGAGAAAAATACCATCCCGTCAACAGCTACCAGACGATGTTGTGTTGTCAGGTGCACAGTTTAACCAGATATTGGGCATTGTGCTTGGTACCAAACCATTAGTGAAGAGGCCCAGAACTGGGGTCTCGCCGAACAAACCCCTAAAATCATAGCCCCTTGCATCTGCTTCTCCCTGAACCCACACCATGACCAAAGCCATCACTATCATTGATATTCAGGATGACCCAGAGCCTGAAACACTTTCATCCACAGTCGTGGTTGAGCACCCTCCACCACCACTCCAACTACCAAACCTCATCACTACTGGTCCACATCAAACCACGACCTCAGAACCAATGTAGCTTGATCTGCCAAAGATAGTGGAGCGACGACTCCCACAAATAACCAGAGAACTACCCAAGCCAAGATCAAAAATTTCTGGTCCTGACACCAAAGCCCCCAAGCCGAGAACAATGCTGGATGATCTGAATACAGATGTCCAGGAACAAAATCCTGAATCTTCAATGCAAGAAGAAGACGCCCGAGATAGAGAGGAGCCGAAACCTAACAACAACCAACAAACCACCTCACCAGCCAAGGGTGAGGGTGCCCAAGAAATCATGTCACATCAAGAAGAAGGACTGCAAGAGCTGTAGATACCAGATGCACACAACGAACCAAAAGAGACAATTGAGCAGGATACGACAACCATGTGAGAACAAATGGAGAAGGTTCTCCATAACCCTCAACAATGTGTAGAATTGATGAAACTCTTCATAGCCAGAACAAAGGTTCTAACTCTTTTGCCAGCATATCTAAGGTTGAGAATCGCACGAGTGCCACCAATGGAGGAAGAGGTAGAAACTCGCTCAGACTATTCAATGGCTAGTGGACTCCCACTATAGATGTAAGCAACCACCGAAGCACCTGCTTCATCTACCGATATGGTACACTGGCCAGTGCCACAATTATTTGGATTAATCATGGAATCCACAGACCAGTTGGAGCAAAGACTCCAGGAGGGCAAGAGATCCGTCGAGATTGCAAGGAAAGAACAATTTGTGGTGCACACATACAAAATGAATGAAGCACATGAAAAACTCCAAGTCCAGCACAAACTGAAAAAAGTGCAGGAAAAACTTGTTGAAGCTTGGTCGAAGATTCGGAAGGTTGCGCTTGAACTACCTGAGGTCAGTGACGTAAGCAAGCCAGAGCAACAGATTGAGATGTTACAAGAAGCATGGACACAACTCGCCAATCACACTGACCAGCTCCAAGTGAAGCTACAACAGGTCCAAAAGGATGGGGAACAACAGCCTCAATAGCTCCAAGAACAAATGCAAAAGCTAATATTGCAAGGCAACAATGCTCGAGAAACATTGAACAAGCACACAACGGACTACACCAAAATCTTCAGAGAAGTCAGCGACTGGATGGGCATCATCGCTCGACGAAATTAGGTCTTAGAGGAGGTCTGAACAAAGATCCATGTGTTGAATGAAGAAGTTGCGGTCACAATGGACCCCATGGAGAAACAATAGAAGTTTGACCAAATTCAACAAGCCAACAATGAACTAAACACACTCTATGAGGCATAGTTCGTAGCCAAGAAAGAGTTGCACGATTTTTGACTCGTAATTTAAACTGCCTATATGAAAATGCATCCGGTCAATGCAAAAGATTATTCTGAGTGGAACATTTTGGTTGCGGCCAAGCCAACAGAGTACAGCAAAGAGACGACCCAATAGTTCCTTGCAGAAGCAACACTCCTCACCCAAAAATGGCAAGACAAAGTTGAAAACTTTCAAGGAGTAAAGCATAGAGCATTAGAGATGGTACTAGAATTGGGCCCTTCATTTGAGGAGATAAAGGAAGAAAGAGCACAAATAGAAGATCCCGAAGAAGAAGAAAAGACGAACAAGGGAAAACAACAGATGCTCCTATAGGATGTGAAAGAACCAAGAGTTTGACTCGAGGATGAGTCAAGGATTGTGGTTGGATCCTTTTGGGCCCTTCATTTTGAGAAATAATTGCGCAAGTTTTGAATAAACACGAGTTGCACAAACTCCATCAGAGGCTGGGAGAAAGAGCAATAGAAAATAGTTGCGGAAGCCAGCGCAACGCCAGCGAAGCAACAAATGGTTGCAAGAGAAAAAGAAAGCATGCAAACTGAGAAGGAAGACACAACCCAACTATATATAGCACCAAACGCAATTGAAAAAGGGTTGTTGCCATTATTATTGTTGTTCACCTGTTCATTGGTTCATCACTCTGTAATTGGTTCATTAGTTCGAGAGTAGTCAGTTGGGCTGCATTGAGTCAGGTTGGTCAGAGTCGCCTAGATATTGGGATTAGCTATTGATAATTGTTGTAGGTCCGGAAAAAGACATGTCTAAGTCTGTAAGGGATTAGAACTATCAACTTAGAGGATTAGATCTCTGTGACATGAGTCTAATAGATAGAGTCTGTACTGAGCCCTATTATGTAAGTATGAGCCTGTAATCAGAGAAATATCCAAAAGATAATATGAATTAGGACCAAATTTCAAAATATGTTGTGTCTTTATGTGCTTACTTATGCATTACAATATTTCCTTTATGGTTTATGAGTTCTATTTGATGGTTCACCATTTAAATTCTTTCTCACAATGTAAGTAGGTTGGATTCCTGCATTTATATGTTTCAGATCTATTAATGTCTCTTGCACAAGAACATGAATGAGTTCTGAATTCTCTATGGATCCTCTTTGGTCTTCTCCCTACCCTTCCCTATCTATCTATCTCAACAGTGCTTCAAGTGAGACTTCTTCTCTTTGGAGGAGATGAAAATTCCATCTCTCTAGACTACACGGTACCTTTTGTTGGTAATCTAAGAAGGACCCTGGTCTGATCAAATTCGCACCAACAAATATTTTCAATCCATTCACATGCAACTCTTTTCATTAGTATTCATTAGCATAATCCCACTCCTTTAGGAGTGGCCATCATTTCCTAAAATAAAATGGTAGGATTCATTTGCCACATACTAGCATGATTCAATGTTGTTGGGTAAAATCCCAACTAAATTTTAAATCTGCATCCTTCTACTCAAGGAACTTCTGCAGATGATTTATGTTTGGTAGTAATATTCACAACATGCTCATATTAGCCTTGGTAAACCAATCTTATGTCTGTACAACAACACGTACAATTTCACAATGAAGTCAGCTTCTTTATTTTAGAAACATTGGCAACATACAGTGCATATTTCAGAAACATCTATCAACAGTAGAAGGTTTCATTCCCCTCTTCAATAGAGGTTTACTAAGCCTCTTAAGAATGGGTAAAATAAGGTGTTACCCCTTAAATTCCTTTAATAATATTTTTATAT
>JZKD02S2013262.1:27067-57727 GCA_000966675.3 Picea glauca
TCTAAAATTTATTAGACTTTTATGTTTGTAGGGTTAACCAACTAGTTCAGGATTAGGGCCTTGGATTAGGTTAGAGAGGAAACTCTTCAAGGCCATTAAAATCAAACATTGGAGTTTGAGTTAGGGAGTGTCCAAGTCCAGTATCATGAAATTTATCCGGGACCCCCCTCTAACACAGGGGATAAACACAAGGTCATGTGTGGAAAGGTAGTGGAGATAACCCCTCAAAAGATGGACCAATCGTAGTGGAGAACACATATAGAGGGCTTGTTTTGGGATTTCGTCGATTGCATTTGCCACAGGGCTTTGTGGGTCTCAAATCCATTTGAGGTCCCTAGTTGTCTTCCAGACCACTTTCTTTCGATACCCTTGACATGTTTCGGGCTCGATACCCTTCTCATTGTGGTCTACTCGACTTTCGACTGTACCCGCCTATTGACTGTTCGTGCGCTGACAACCTAGTTGCCTATCATTTTTAGGGACATACACAGATGACTGTGGGGGTATACCGCAGTACCTAGGATAGACATCGGGCCACTCTTTTCAGAGTATACCTGGAAGGTGCTTCCATTTTCGAGTTGCAATTGCACCGGTAAGTTGCTCTGGTGTTGGTTGTTGTAATTGTTCTTCCAATTAATTTAGTGTTTGCCTGTCTTATCTTATAGGGACTTTTTTTAGTGTGTGTTTCTTTTGAATGATTAGAATTCCCTAGAGTGTCTTTTATCTTCTCACACAGTGGAGGATCATGAGCTCCATCAGTCACAAAGGCTTATTGGCCTACCATCGGTTACATTGGAGCCACCCTAGCCACCACTAAGGTGAAATCTAGACCAACAAGGGTCTTTTGAAGCGACCGAGTCACAAGAAATTGTGCCCGACCAACATCCAGAGGAATCAACCGTTTTAGACCTTGGAGAGAAATCTTTTGGTATGGTTGAAACCTCCACCACCGATCTTTCAACACCCACCATCGTACTGATTCATCCTTACGAGTGCCAGACAGTGCCACACACAACAATGGAAACAAATGCAGTTACTCCTTCTGGGAATTCTTCAATTCCCACTACGGTTGTCACCACAGAAAAGTTTCCACCTCCTAACCCACCATCACCGGTCTGAGCCACCATGGTCTTGACCGCCTCTACATCACACAGTGGTTCGATCCCGTCTTTGGCAGTGGCCACAACCCCTTTCACACCAAGTGCGACAGGCCCTTTGTTCTCATACGGGATGCCTAGTTCAGGTACAAGTCCTGTACTTTCCTACTCCACTTCACAGACTTCAGGTTTGGGGTGGGGAGATCTAATTCTCCTCTACAAGGTCACATGGGGGGAACTCCTGCTCCTTTTAACGCTTTCCCTTATGGGGGGGGGTCATATACCTCCTTCGTCCCCTTCACTCGGTGGCTCACATTATCAAACTGTCGGGCAACTTGCACACCATAGTTTACTTGGAGCCGAAAGTCAAGGAACACCTTCACATAATATGTCGGTAGGTTCGACACCGTTTTCTTTGTTCGGTGCATTTGGTAACAACACCTTCTGGTTAGCTACTTTCCCAACTGGGGGCAACCCTGGTTTCAGACAACCTATTCCTATGCAGGGTACTATTCTCGCACAAGGGGCACACCCAGGAAGTTCTTCCGCAGTAGGGCCTTGGAATTCTTGGCAGGGAACAGTTCCCTCGTCAAGAATGTTGATCTGAGGTAATTCTTTTCATAATCAATGGAACCCTGGACAAATTACTACGCCTATCCCCATGGGACCGACATGGAGCAATCCTTCCCAAAGTCCTTCGAATGTAATGCATGCCCAACCATCTATGTCCTATTTAGGAAATTTACCGATGATGTCTCCTCACACGCAAAATCCATATGCTGGCCATGGCCATGGTTTCTACCAGAATTCGGGCCAGCAACCAAAATTTTCCTGGCAACCTAGTTCTAGTCAAACTCCAGGCCCCTTTTTCCCAGGTTATCACCAACAACCCAAACTACCCTTCCTGGCAACCTTGCATTTTCCAGACTTGACAAGGTTGTTGAATGACCCTATCTGTCATGATCCGCGTTGGCCTCCTATGCCGACGAAGTTTCCTTCGGACATCCAAAAGTTCGAAGCCAAGCCTAACGAAGATCCAGGAGATCATGTGACTACCTTCCATCTTTGGTGCTCATCTAACTCGTTGAAAGATGACTTCGTACAATTGCAATTGTTTCAACGTACTCTCATTGGGAGTGCCACGAAATGGTACATTGAGCTCGACCACTCAAGATACTCTTCCTTCAGTGAACTAGCGATGGCTTTCCTAAACCATTTTCAGTTTCCTATGAGATACAACGCTGACACCGAATTGATGGCCAATTTCTCACAAACTAAAGCGGACCATATCTCTGATCACATTCTATAATGGAGACACAGAAAGAGTTTAATTAAGGTACAAGTCCCACCAGCATTCCTGCTCGAGTGGTTTCTTAAGTCTTTGGTCCCATAGTTATCCAAAGACGTCGCGACGTCGAGAGTATTTTCCAAATAAGACACCATCATGAGAGCTCAACAACTTGAGATAATATATTCTTAGTCTGGTTTATTATACGAGATCTTTCCAGATGCACCATGCTCAATACTTGATAAAACCAGACAGAGAGATGGACCACATGTTGATGGTATTGTCGGTTCAATACAAACAAAGCTCGTTGAGCAACTAACGACTTAGTTGCAACAATTGTCTATACAACACATAGAGGCCAACCAAACTACTGCTTTGGCTGCTCCCCCTACCAAAACGTCGGATGTACACATGGTGCAATCAACTAATCCAAAGGCCACCCAACAGCCCGAAGGAAAGAAAAAACAACGAAAGAAGGGTAAGGGGGATAAGAAACCCACCGATAATGCTGGCAGGGGAAACACTGAGAAACAGAAGGTGAGGTATCCATGCAACTTATGTGCGGAAGACCACCCGACCCATTTATGTCCTCGGCTTGCAGAGGCCCAAAAGTTTGTGATGCAGCAACAACCTGCTATGTTAACCAATCCATTCCAACATGGGAAAAATCTAACACAGGCCTCTGCAAGCACGGAAGGGGGCATCCAAGGACCCTCTCCGCCGTCGAACAACCCCGCATCCGTGAATGTATATATGGTGAAGAGTGATGCTTTTATATCGACTAGAGCGCATGACTATAGTAAACCAGGCACTTCTGAGAAGGGTAAAGAAGATGAACTCCCATATCTTCCTCTACAGATTGAGAAGACATTGGGTGAAACAATGACATGCATTCCCAAAGGCGCTTTCAAAAGAGCTTCTCATAACCCAAACACAAGGGCCATCCAGAACTACTATGTGGTGGAAGATTTATCACAAACCCCTTGTGCAATGTCCGCTTTGGAGGTCCTCCAAAGTTGCCCTTCCCAGAGGAAATCCTTGTTAATTACTTTAGGATCTACCGAGACTTGTAATATGGGTACAATCATGCTGGATACAATCGACTTAAAACCTCGTCTGCCTTATCATGTACCATTTCAGATAGTAGTGGCTTATCCCACGAAATTTTTTACTCGGAATATATTTCACATGGTGGTTGATGAGGGTGCCTCGACATGCGTTATGTTGTTGGCATGTTGGAAGGCCGTTGGCCAACCTGTTTTTTCTCCGTCACCTACTCTCCTCACCTCTTTTTATGGTCATTCATTCCAACCACTTGGTATCATTCCTTCTTTCCCCGTGAAATTAGGAGGGAAGACTATTTGTGTCGAGGTAGAGGTAGTCGATGCTCCCCTCGACTATAACCTCTTGTTAGGAAGGAGTTGGAATTATGCCATGCAAGCTGTGGTTGCTACAGTTTTCCAGGTCTTGTTGTTTCCACATGAGGGACGGATAGTAACCATCGACCAATTGTCTTTCTCCAGACTTGGCCCTTCATTGGGGGCATCCACGGTCCCGATGATCGATAATCCTCAACCAGGTGTAGTCAACATAGGGGTTGGTTTGTGCCCATATTTGATGGGTACCTTCGATTACCCTCCCCCTCAAGGAGACATCAAGTTTATATCCAATCACCATAAGGTTGAGATTTTTCAAGTTTCGTTGTTCTGCATGACTTACTTCGACAATCCATGGATACTTCCTTCCCCATCAGCCACGATGGATGGGACAGGGCACCCGGGCATGTCCATGCCCTTTTCCGCAGCTGAAGTAGCATACTCTTTAGTCCAGCAAGCTTCAGCCAACACTGATCCAACTCTGGCACAAGAGTTTGATCGACTTCTGGAGCCTATTTGGGCTCAGGGTTCTTATGCTCACACCGAATCATTAGACTTAGTTTTGCCCACTGATGAAGCTATAATTGAGGAAATGACTAGTCCGAAAAAACCTTGGGAAGATCTTCATCATAGATCATGCTTCCTCCCAACGTTAAGCAAAATCGAAGCTAGATAATTCACCTTGAATATGATGGGAGATAGGTCTTGTTCCATTAATCCCTTAGCTACACATGAGGTTTATGCTGAGGGTAATATGGTGACTATCGTTGAAAATTTACCAATAAATATCTCCTGAAACCCTGGCATCATGGAGAATGTTTTCGTCGAAGCTGACTGCTCCCCTAGAGAGATTCAAATCTACACAAATCTTTTTAAAGAGTTCTGTGACGTTTTTTCCTGGTCTTATGAGGAAATTCCAGGCATCGATCCAAAAATAGTTGAACATGAAATCACAACGTATCCATATGCCAAGCCTGTCCGGCAGAAGCTTCATCCAGTTAACCCCAAGAAAGAAACAACCATTAAGGTTGAGGTTGAGAAATTGATAAAAGCTGGTTTTATCTATCCCATCCATTTGACCCAATGGGTGTCAAACCACGTGACGGTCAATAAAAAACAAGGCACGATTCATGTATGTATCGAATTTCGTGATTTGAACAAGGCCTGTCCCAAAGATAATCTTCCCACACCTTTCATCAACCAGATCATTGATGAATGTGTTGGTTGCGAGGCCTTTTATTTCATGGACGGTTTTTTGGGATATAATCAAATACAAATCAAACTCGAAGACCAACACAAAACGACATTCATCTGTCCATGGGGTACATTCGTGTATTGTAAGATGCCTTTTGGTCTTAAAAATGCTGGAGCAACCTTTCAGCGGGCCATGTATTTTTCTTTTCATGACCTCAAGCATATAGTCGAGGCTTTTTTAGATGATTTAGTATCTTGATCTCACAAGAGAACGGATCATCCCACACACCTCTAACTTATCTTCAAACGTTGCCGCTACTTTTGGATTCGTCTGAATCCAAACAAGTGCAGCTTCTATGTAACGTCAGGACATTTTTTAGGTTTCATAGTATCAACAACGGGGATCATGGTCAATCCTCTCAAGGTTGAGGCAATAATTCAATTTCCACCCCCATGCACAATCCTTCAACTTTAGAGTCTACAGGGCAAGGCGAATTTTCTAAGACGCTTTATCGCGAACTATGCCGAGATCACCAAGGGCTTTATACGCCTACTTAAAAAAGATGTTCCTTTTTATTGGGACGATGCCGCTCAATGCTCTTTCGCCGCATTGAAACATGCACTCACAACTGTCCCTCTGCTTCGGCCACCTAAATATAACAAGGATTTCTTATTATATATGGCTACAATAGAGTCAACCATTGGCATGGTCTTATTTCAGGAAGATGACTTGTTCTCATAATATGTCATCTATTACATGATTCGAGGCCTCGTAGGATCGGAACTCAATTATTCTCATATCGAAAAACTTGCGTTGGAAGTAGTCCATGCTGTTCAATGGTTCCGTCATTATGTTCTGTTTCGCAAGACCACCGTCATTGCTGTCGTGAATCCATTTTAGTACATGTTGACACGATGGATAATAGGTGGAAAAATCAGTAGATGGATAGTCATCCTCCAGGAGTTTGACTTAGATTTCATTTCAGTGAAGTCCAAAAAGTCACTGGTCTTCACAGAACTTATTTTGGAACTTTCGGTTGAGTCAGGTGATCTTGTGCCCGAAGAGTCACCTATTAGAGGAGATATGTTTTTGATCACCTCTTCGGATCCCTGGTACAGAGATATACTTATCTATCTCTAGACTTTGAAGTGCCCCACTACTAATTCTCATGATGAGTTTTTACCTCATACTCGATGATACATTGTATCAGAGAGGTGTAGACTGCATCCTACATCGATGTCTCACTCAAGAAGAAGCAATTATTGTTCTTAACGATCGCCATACTAGAGCTTGTGGCGGTCATTTGTATGGGTTGGCAACAACCCAAAAGATTCTACGAGAAGGTTACTTCTGGTCGACACTTATCAAAGATTGTATCGAATCGTTCAAGAAGTGCCATCCGTGCCAAATCTTCTCTCGGAAGACGAGGGCACATCCCGCTCCTATGTTTCCTGTCATCACAGTTGGTCCCTTCACCAAGTGGGGGATTGATTACTCTACATGCAACCCTCCTTCAAAAAGGGGGCACTGCTATATCATCGTAGTTGTATACTACTTCACAAAGTGGGTTGAAGCTATGCCAACATTTAAAGATGATGGAGAGACTGTAGCTCTCTTTTTATTCAATCAGATAATAGCAAGGTTCGACGTCCCAAGGGAGATTTTCATTGACCATGGCAGTCACTTTCAAAACCAGATGATGATCGAGTTAACGTCAAATCTTGGGCTACGGTAGGAAAATTCGTCACCTTATTACCCCCAAGCAAATGGTCAGGTGGAAGCTGTGAAAAAAACTCTTAAGACCATTCTACAGTGAACGATCAACTCAGCCAAGTCAAATTGGAATTTGATGTTATGCTCGACATTATGGGTTTACCAAACATTTGTTAAGACTACAACTGGTTTCTCACCTTTCCAACTCGTTTACGGGCTGGAAGCAGTCTTGCCTATCGAATGTCAGATCCCGTCTCTAAAGTTGGCAGTACAGTTATTGCCAGACACTTCTCCACTTGAAGAATGATTAATATACCTTGAGCAGCTCAATGAGCAGTGTCATGATGCATCCCTGGCCAACGAGGCTCATAAACATAAGGTCAAGTTTCAGTATGATAGGTCCGTTCTTCCTCGGATTTTCTCTGAAGGCGACCTTGTCCTAGTCTATGACCAAGATAAGGACCCCCTGGGGGTAGGAAAATTCCAACCCATGTGGTTCAGACCTTTCATCATAAAAGAGGTTTTAAAAGAGGGCACTTATCGTCTAGTTGAATTTGAAGGGAATGCTTTGGCGAAGCCTAGAAATGGGCTCTACCTCAAGAAGTATTACTCATAGGCAGGTCACTGTGGGTAACTTTTTGTAACATATGTATAGTCTTTGTACTATTAATTTTTAGTTTCTTTTAGTGCTATGGACATGTCATTGATGTTATCTTTCCTCACTATGGTAGATGTCAAGTGATTCCAAGGTGTTTGTTGGGTATGCAGACGGTGCTAGTCGGCACACTCGGAGGCTTGCCTTCGTAGCTTTGGTAATCTTTACGCCTCAAGGCTAGTTATTATATTCCAGAGGTATATGATTAGGTGACACCACAAATAATGTCATCGAGTATAGTGCAGTTATTGAGTTTCTTCGTGGAGCTTTTTCATTGGGTATCTCTCATCTATGGGTCTATCTCAATGCTCAACTAGTTATGTTTCAGTTAAACAGAGTATACCGGGTTCATGATCCAACTTTACACCGACGATTCCTTAGGGTACGTCTCTTAGAACAAAACTTTGATTATATTACATATTTTCATGTTCCTAGGATCTTAAACCAAGTTACATATAATCTAGATAATCAAATTTTAGATTGGCATCTTGCACACATATGAAAGAACATTCACATAAACATGTAAATAGATTTTTTGCACACATGATCCATAAGACAAAAAAGACAAAAAAACCATATATAATATCATAATGTAACCAGAGTACATAGATGGTTGTAAGCGCCTCAAAAATAGGACCAATAACGAGTCACGGGGCTTATGCCCTCAAAAAATATATACAAGTAGTGCTTGTGGCACGTATAGATGTCTAGCTAAAGTCAGGGCCTATGGTCCCTGTTATACTGATCCAAAGCATTGGCTAAACGCCGAAACAACTGGACCCACGTCTGTGGTGCCCCCACTACATGAGGCTGCATAGATAATGGCAGGTCCTCAATCTCTACCATCGGGACCGTGCGAGTGAGCGCAGTAAAGTTCTTCTCAACTCGTCTCAATACCCTCTCAGCCTCCCTAACTGGAAGATCTCCTACTATTGTTGGTCCCCCTACGACAGTAGGTGTGGCCCCTGGACGAGGACGATGCCTGTTCCTCGCATAGTCAGCGGGTCGCTTTGGTCCCACATCTGCACACAATGAACACATATCCGTCAAATACTCTAGTATAAAAAAAAATGATATATATAACAAAACAACATAAAAATTACATATGTTTAACACAAAAAAAACTACAAAGGTGGAGACTTACCCATCTCCCCTCGCTCCTCACCAGGAGTTACTGGTATCTCAGGGTCTCTCGAGAAATCGATCCCGGCATAGGGGTAATCCTCTATAATCGGGATCTGTTGTGACAACCATGCGAAGAAGTCATCATTAAAGGACTCATTGGTCCTTCTGCCACCCTGTCGTGGCACTAATACTGCCCATCTACACAAATCAGGAAGAGAGCCCTGATTTCCTCGTACCAGTACTCGAGGACTAAAACTCAGAAATCTCTCAAAGAAGAATGAACATAGAATGGTCTTGAACCCGAAGTTCCTCTGTGTCTGCAAACGAAAATCTATCAACTACCTCTTCATACACTCAAGCAATGTGGTACTCCAATCAAAAAATTGTGCATTTAAGCACTCGACTATAGAGTTCATCTGTGTACGGGACACCTGATGTAGAGCTGCAGAACCAGTGATTCACCCAATAAGCAATACTATCGCCTGTAGCAATAAGTCAGTGATATTTCTTATGGGCACCTGCGAGATTGAGCGGTCTATATCAGCTGAACAGTATAGACCTATCAATTCTGCTATGTTATGCGACCCTGAAGGAAAAGTCCAGAAATTGACTGGTTCCCCTCTCCTGGAGAGGCCAGTCAAAAAGTAAATGTCGTCGGCCGTGGGCACCAATGACTGCCCCTCTAACATGAATGCCTCTGCATCCGGATGCCCGTAGTCAACCAAGGCATTCAATAGCCTAGGTTGTGCCCGCATAAAAGGACATAGGAAAAACTTGAGTAACCCACATTGCATCAAAGTAGCCACAACATTGGGGTCTTCCCCGACCAACTCACTAACCTCTTCATGCTCTCTTTCTCTCTAGTGGACATACATCCTGCAAAACACCAAGGTTCAGGAGGGTTAACCCTTGCTTTTTAAGCATTTTTCATTCAATAAGGGGGTCCACATGGGCTGCAATGGTGACAGTCGCGTGTACACGCATGTAGAGTTTACTCTACCCGAATGTACATGCGGCTTGTCTTGAGATAGCCTACGTGGACCTAGGGCTAACCTTTTAAAAGTCGATGCCCCCCTAAAAAATGAAACCCAATGCAAAAATAAATACTTAAAATGCAAGTTAAGAGATTTTGTACTTACTTGGTCCAGACAGAAGTTTGTTTCGTCCACTGTAGCTCCCAGAATCACCACTTTTATTAAAGGGGGTCTTTTGGCTCCACAGTCAATTTCCAAATCAACAATGGTGATAATGAGCTGCCAACTTCTATTTATAGACTTTTTGGCCTCTTTTTGTCACTTTTTTGGCCTCCCTTATCATTTTATTTATACCAAGAACCATTTAGAGTGATTCAGGAGTTGCATAGGAGGGATATGATCGGGTATTGGGACAATTTTTTGGAGTTTTGGGTAATTTTCGACGGTCTGTGAATTTTTTTTTCCAAGGATCAACTTGCGCATATAGGTTAGGTTTCTACCCTGACTTTTGTATCTCGTTGTATTTTTCCTTTGCCATAGGATCGATCCCAGCAGGTTGTGACACGGAACCATCATAACTGCTTTAGAAGTTTTACGACTTGGTGGTAGAGCTTACTGGAACATGGATGCCCTAGGTAGATCCTGGTTGCATTATGGTATCTATGTTGTCTTTAATCACTATAGGCTTGGGAGTCCTTGTATCTTTTCCTGATTATGAGTTCGAGCCTCATTTACATGATTCTTTTTCGCTCTTGACCTCGCCCTTAGGACTCCCAAAAGATATAATGGGTCTTCTTTTAATCCCTTTTCAGACCCTCTAAACATGAAAAGATTGTCGAGCGATCTTGTGGCCTTTCACGCTCATTAAAATGAAATTTGAAGTCACATCTATTCAACAGTAGTTTACCCCTTTTTCGATCTGGACGGTCAACTGTACAAACAATGGTATACTCTATGGAACTTCAGTTCTTTAGAAGAGTACTCTCAGGTATAATTTTATCCCTTTTTTGGGCCTAAGGGACTAAACTTACGAGAAAGGAACCCCCACGGAGTCCATAGTTAAGCTCTTTTCAGACTCCCTAAAATTGAAACAATCGTTAAGTGACCTTATTCTTTCACACTCGTTAAAATGGTCCAGAAGAACATTCCTGACAGAGTCCATAGTTAAGTTTTTTTCAAACTCCTTAAAAAAGAAAAAATGGTTGAGTGATCTTGTCCTTATCACACTCGTTAAAATGGTTTTGAATAGATGTCTTGTTGGTGCTAGTTTACCCCTTTTTCTAACCGACTAGACTATCTTTGAAAAAGTTACCCCAATGGATTCTCCTTTTATGTTTTTTCAGGCTCTCTAAATATGAAAAACCACCAAGCTTACCTTCTCTGGGCTCGTTAAACTTACATCGAAGGACGTTACCATTGTGTGTTTTGTTAACCATGTTTGCATACCTTATACGCCAGCCTCGTAGCAGTTTTCTTCTGTGTCTTAACACCCTTGGCCTCGGGAGGATTTTTCCCGAGTATCATTATTTTGAACATCAGTCTTGTTGAAACAAATCTTGAAATCTTTTATCCTTAAGGCCTAGATTTTTAATTTTTGAGTCTTTGCGTTTTTCGGCTTTCTTAAAACAAGAATTTCGTCACCTATAAATTCACGATGCCTTTTATTGTTTATTTTTGAAAAATGAACGGAAAAAATCTAAACAAATATTAGTTTTCAAACACTCTTTGAAAAAATCATTTAAAACGGGCAGTAATTTAAAATTTACGAATTTTAATTAAAACCTGAAAAAAATCGGGATTCGGGGTTTTGCGTAAACAAATGTTTGATGCAAATTGAATCACGACACCCTGATACCCGATTTCCTGATACTTTAAGACTTAATTGAAACACAAATTACTTAATTTTCATTTAAGAGCGTTTAAAAATTAAGTTAATCACATCGCGATATCGGGATTCGCGGTTCAATAAGATCATATATCATTGTCTTTGTGTTTTCCGATTTCCCGATTTACGAAACCCCGATACACGATTTCGCGATACATTTGATCCTTAAGTAAATATACGAATTAATCTAATCTCTTCTAAGAATGATTAAGAGTTAAATAATTACATCGCGATTTTGGGATTCACAGTTCTATGAGAAGCATGTTTCTTGTCATCAGATTTTCCAAAATCCCGATGTCCGGAATTCCGATTAAGGAAATCTTGATAAGGTCTAATATCGAATAATTAACATGAAAAAAACGTTTAATTTTTAATTAATACATCGCAATTTCGCGATTTCACGATTTTGGCGATCGGGTTTACTTCGATGACATATCTTTCAACATCAAGAGTGCTGAAATCCCGAAAAGTCATATTTTCAGACTTAACTCATAATTAACACTAATAAATCATCTTTCTAATAAAGGTTTTAAAGTTAATCTTTCTTTGAATGTTCATTAACGCGTCGTTGTCCGATTAAGTAAGTTTCTATTATATTTGAAAACACCGAGAAAGCCTAAGTACAGACATTAAATGCATATCTCCAAAAATATCTTTTGCATTAAGAGCTTTAACTTCGTAACAGAGGTACAAATCTTAATATTTTTATGATATATTTGAAGTAAACGTTCGAAACGTCTGTATTTTCATTCTAAAGTTGAGCTTACTCACCCACTTTCTGTGACAGGTTTTCAAGACAAACGCAGAGCTATGGCGCCTAAAAAAGCACCGAAGAAAAACGAAGAAGAACAGGAAGGTGATATTATCTCAAATACCACTCCACATGCCATACATTCCGTCAAATCATGGACTGGAATTACAGAATTGCTGGAGGAAGAGCTAAAGTATGCAGACCTTGATTCAGAAAATAACCTCCGAGACATTGTTGAGACTGAGCTTCATAAGGTTGCTGCGCGTCCGAGGTTGATGACATATACTGATATGATCGACTGGGCTCTAGATAGGGTAGATATCCCAACAAGAAGCATTCTAAACGAGCAAGGAGAAGTCATCAGCTCATTCAGGCCTGAGCACATTCAAGTAATGTATAAACTCTCGCCGAATTATAGACACACTTTTAATGCTGAATTTTTAGTTGAGTTTCAAAGAAAGGAATGTGTTGAAGGAGGCCAGACTTATGCCGACATGATTAGAGGATGGGCGAGGTCCGAAGCAAAGTTTAGGGCTTATGCTCATGGGATTTATTCTTCGGCCTCCTTAAATGAATATATGGTTTACGTAGCCATGATGTTATGCAGACTTTTCGGGAAAAAAGATCCTTGTCACTTTCATGCAGACTGGGTACCCTTCTTAGAGGAAGTTTCAGAAGGACGTAGTTTTAACTGGCAAAATATTTTGTCAGATAACCTAACGGAAGAGGTTGTAAATTATAAAACAGCTAAGTCCAAGGGATATCCAGTGTCTTTTTATATGTTTGCATATATCATGGATGCCATTTCTTTTATGACTTCTTTTCCATTAATGAATTGGAGTTGGAGTACTTCTTGCCCAGAGCCTGTGCATAAATACCACTCAGCTCTCTGGGAAGAAAATGCAAAAGATGTTTTTTATGATATCTATCATTATGTCATCATTCCTCTGCACAAAATATTTTTTGGATGCGAACCCCCTCACATTTCTGATGCAGTCATAGAAAACCTCAAATCAGTTGTTGACTGGTTTATTGAGGAAATTGTTTCCTATGTTAGAGTCTATGGTTGTTCTATTCCTCCTCATGCACTCCCGAAGTTCTTACCAGACAGATTGGTATGCAGAGAAGTGGCTCATCAGTTAGCCAAGGGTGGTATTCGGTTAGAATTAAAAGCCCTTTAGAAAAAAGCATGGCCATCTTTCCCTATACATATCGAGAAATTTACTTTATCAAACTTAGGTCATTCTAAAGCGGAGGCCGAGTCATTGGAAGAAGTTAAGTTAGTAGACATCGAGCACAAAAAACATGACCCTTACCAAATAATTAGTCGGCATTACATACATTGTAATTTAAAAGAATATGAACATGAAGTTTCAGTTTATGATGATATTTTCAAAGATGTTAAATATTATGAGGAAGTGCAGAATAGAGTACAGGCCTTGTCACCTGACTCGCAGGCTAGGTTTTCATCTTTTCAAAGACATAGGCGAAGCTGCCTGTCGAAAATTTTACAAGGTGAAATATCGACTTCATTGCCAGAACAAGAAGAAACCCCTCCAGGGTTTGAAACTGATACTCAGGATAAATCAAATGACAAAGATAAGTTGAAGGATTCCGAAATACCTCCTCAAAACACAGAGGGTTCTCGGATAAAAGAAATAGGGACAGAGAAATTAAAAGGATTGGAAACAAGTCCTATAATTCTTGATGATATTCTAGAAAAGATTGGAGGAACTACTTCAAAAGAACTTGGTAGCCCCATTACATCTTTAACTCCACTACAGTCTACTTTCGGAACTCCTCATGAAGGATGTTTGTATGTCAATGACCTAGAGCCGATTTCAAGAGATGAAATCCCCCCGTCAGATTAGTTTTTCAGCAAAAAGAGAAGAGTTGTCTTGAAACAGGAAATTCATCCTGTAGGAGAAAGATCGATAAAGAAGCATAGAGTTATCATAGATGGGAAGAAACTCAAGGAAGGAGAGTTCGCTACAAATTTAGTAGGAACAATGGGTGCTATAGCATCAACTAATATATATTATGTAGGAAACCTAACAATTATGCTTGAATAGAAGGATCAAGAAATAACCCAGTTGCAAGACAGACTAAAGGAAGATGAAAGAAATATTGGTTGGAGAATACAGAAGGGCCTAGAACAAGCTAGACTCAAAGATATGCAAGAAATAAAAAAATTAAATAAAGATTTAGATGAGGCAAAACATCTAATACAAGTCACATAGGAACAAGTTCAAAAGTTAGGAGAAGAAAATAAACAGTTGCATGATAAGATTAATTTTATTACTAACCAGGTATTTGAACTTGGACATTTCAGGACACAGGCATCAGAAATATATGCAAGAATAGAGGAAGAACAACAAAAAGTATTATGGAATCTGGAAATAATTCAGAATTATTTTCAGGAATCAAATAATTCCATGGAAAATGTGTTCCAGAAAGAAAGAGAAGCAAAGGCAGCAAGGACTACTTTTCAGAAAGCAGTGGATTCCTCATTAAAAGAAGAAATTGGAAAAAATCAGAGATTATCTATTTCTGAACAGGTAAAAGGGGATATAATGATAAAATTCTGGGAATCAAAATTGGCTGAATATAAAAGAATCACAAAATAAGTTAACGAAGATTGCCAAGAAATCTTCGATCTCGTTGAAAAAGATTCATTGAATATTGGAACAGATGGTTGTTCTGGGTTGTTAGGTGAAGTCAATATAGCCAAGCATCAACTGAGGTTTAGAGAAGAGCTCAAGGAAAAGAAAGCAGAAATTTCGAACATCAAATTGATCAACATCACAGAGATTAACAAGTGGATGGTGACTTCGAGTTTAAAGTTGAAAACAGTGAAGTTCACAGAAAGTATGATAGAAAGTCGATTGCCCGAATTACATAGGAGATTTTTCTCATTTGAAGCAAATGAGATACCCAAGGCTCCCAGGATCTTAGTAATTTTTTTGGGAAAATGTGTTCAGTGCGTTGAAACAGAGAAAGGAAGTTCGTCAACGCAAACTTAAAACTTTTTTAAATGTTTTTATTAGAATTTTAAAAGAAAATTGTAAGCGGTTGACATTATTTTATGTAACTGTAATATTAGGGAGTTGGTTAGTTACCAATGTGAAACTTTGAAGAAAAGGTATAAATATAATTTCAAAAGGTTGAGAAAGGGCTTCAGAAATTTTGGAGATAGCCATTTTTGTAATTTCAGTTTTGAAGTTCATCGGAATATAAATCGCAAACGAGATTTTGGATCCTGCAATTTTGTAACTATGTGTCTTCCCCTGTTTATCATGCTTCGTTAAATTTTCCTTTTTAATGTTTTTCTAACAAGTAATAGATTTGAATTTATATACATCGGTGTTTATTATTTCAGATTGGTTTGGATGTTGAACGTGTTACAGTCTTTCCTCTGAAATTACTTTAGTAATTTTAAGACCTGTAAAACCTTTTGTTCCTTAATATTTAACTCTGTTAGAAACCTTGTTTTTCTTTATCATTGTCAATAGAAATATAAGATTCTTTCTTGATAAAAGCCTTATATTTCTCTGTATTGTGTTTCGTTGTTTACAATTTCAAAATTGTTACAAAACCAGGAAACGACCTTGAATGTGTTTTTACATTGCTGTTTTAGATTTTAAAATTGTTTTCATTGATCTCATCTCTAGAAATCTGAAGTAACCAATTGATTAAAACCCCATTTATAAACCTTTAAAACTTTATCATCCAGGACTGTCCCTAGTAGCAGACAACCTAACGTAGAACCAGGCCTTCAGGATCAAACCAACATTGCCCTAAGTTTATTTAATACTATTTTACAAATAACGACTAATAGGGGTGAGTTAGAACGATCATGGGCTGCTATTGAGAGAGACATTAGAATTCGAGAACAACAGTAAGCAAGACAAAGACAGTTGAGAAACTGAATCTGTTCTAATCTTTCTTTGATTCCTTATTTCCAAATCTTTTCATTAAAATTATTTACAGATACCTTGACGGTATGTTTTATAGCCTTAAAACATAAACTCAGGAACAACATCTTTTTGGCGCCGTTGTTGGGGAGCGAAGAAATGAATCATTTCCCTGGGAAGAACGACATTGAAATTTTTTGTTGTTGATAGTGAACAAGAACAGAAAACTTTCTAATGCTAAATTATTTTTCACTTGGCGACTCCACACTAAATAAACTGGCTAGTAGTCGTAAGAACACCAGAAAAAACCCGGATAGTAAACAGACCTTGCGAGTCTCTAATCTGGAAAAAATTTTAAAATCATGAAAATCAATTAAACAAATCCTTTTATCAACTCATTCTACAGATCAGCCTAACTTTACACAATCAAACTCATCGGAAACTTTTGAAAGATCACTTTCACTTCCCCCTCTTTTGATACTTTATCATTTCCTGAAGTTTCGTCCCCAGTTTTCTGAGAATCTTCTCCACACATTGTCCAAGCTTTAGTCCCAAATCTAACCATGGCGGCACAAGGAGGTGCTGGAGCTGGAGGTCGTGCTCCTGGAGGTGGTCAAGTACCACTTCCCTAAATTTTTTCCAAAGTGGCTGCTAGATATGCTCCCCTCATTCTTCCTGTTCCTCTTCATGATCTCCCTGAGAACTATATGAGGAGCCTCCCGAAATTTACAGGGGAGGGTGATTTGACTGCATAAGAACATATAAACTTTTTCAGTCAATTTGCAGATATACTCAGAATAGAACATGAAGATGTTTATTCTAGATTACTTGTTCAAACTTTTGAGGGACAGGTGAGGACTTGGTTTCGATCATTACCAGCTGGATCATTAAGATCCTATGAAGAGATTGAGAGTGCATTCATCAGACAATGGGGTGAGAGGAAGGATCACCTCTACTATTTAACCGAATTCAGAGCCCTCAGAAAGAAAAACTCTGAGTCAGTTCTAGAATTTACACAGAGGTTTAATAAATTGTACAATAAAATTCCAGCCGAAGTTAAACCTTCACAACCTGTAGCAAAAGTAACTTTTGCTGGTGCTTTTGATCTTGACTTTGCTTTACTATTGAGAGAAAGGAGATCATTAGATATCTCTAAAATGCAGGATGATGCAGTTGAAATCGAATCCAATATGATGTCATCAGGGAAGATTAAAGCAAAGACCGACACTGGAAATAAAGAAAATACAAAATTTAAAGAACAAGGTGGACCTTCAGGGTCAGGAAAATCTTCTGGAGATAGAATAGAAGAGATGGCTAGGGTCATTCAAGAACTTTCAAACAAGATCTCGAAAATGGAGCTAGAAAAATCTAAAAGAGATAATTTTCCCAGAAAGGATTTCTGAAAAAATCCTGAACCTCGGGGACCACATAAGATGATGAAAAATGAAGATCAAAAAATTCAAACACCCTTTAAAAGTGAAAATTATATTGGAGAAGAAGATTTGGGAGAGTTTGAAGAATTAGATGAAGATATTAGTAATCTTGGTGATGATAATAAATCCCCTTACTTATCTAGACAGGATTATGAAGCGTCTTTGATTAAAGAAAGTAAATCAGAAGATAAATTTAACAATAATGTCATTGATGATTGTACATATCAAAATATTACAGATGATATTATTGCTGAGTTACAGGGAAAATATAATCTGAGACCAAGAAATAAAAATCTTTCAAATGTTACAACAAAAAAGGGTTTGTAAAGAAATGATACCGATGAGGTAAATCCAAAAGTTGCAGATAAACAGTCTGCAAAAAGAAATACAACTAATAACCCTGTACAGTTAGAACCAGTAGGAACCCCCCCTGTAAATACACAAGCTCCCATAAAAGAAAATAAGGTTACATCTCAACGTAAAACCGAGAAAAAAGGTATGGAAGCCCCAAACATTGAAAATGACAAGGCTCTAGGAAAATTTAACTTAGAAAACGAAATAAGTAAAATCAAAATTCCTATCCCCCTTGTCGAATTAGCTAAAAATCCAGTATACCGAAAACAAATAGCCAAAATGATTAATTTTTCTGAAGATGAAAGTCAGGCCGACGCTATTAACTTAGAATATGACAAGCCTATCCTAGTTTTCGGTCCACACGTCGAAGGTGCAAGAGATACAGTGGGTCCTTTTTATATTACACTAACCCTTTTCGACCATCTTTTACATAACTGTATGTTGGATTCTGGAGCTTCCCATAATGTTATGCCAAAGGAAATAATGGAAAAACTTGGTCTCGAAATCACAAGACCCTATGGTGATCTATATTCTTTCGATTCAAGGAAAGTTAAATGCATAGGAATGATTAAAGACCTAGTAGTAGGTTTGGCTCAGATACCTGCTAAAAGTATCCTTATGGATGTAGTAGTCACTGATATTCCCCAAAAATATGGAATGCTATTATCTAGATCATGGGGCGCTAAGCTTGGTGGATCCCTCCAGCTAGATATGACATATGCTACAATCCCTGTTTTCGGAGGGCAATTCACTCGTCTTTACAGGGAGACTAGGTTGGCATTTACTGTAAGTGACCCAAATAATCCTAACAATCATCCAGTTTATATTGTTGACCAGGATTTAGGAAACTGTATATTATCTCTAGATGATGATTTTGAAGTAGATGTAGTTGATAAATGTACAGAAGAAAAAATTGAAAAAAAAGAAATAGAGAAAAATGTATATAATACTGGTATATGGAAAATGTATTTTGATGGTGCTTCCTCCTATTTTGGAGTTGGGGCTGGAGCACTTCTTATTTCTCTTGATGATCAATTTGTTATTCCTTTTTCATATAGGCTCCAGTGGTATATAGATTGTACAAATAATGTATGTGAATATGAAGCTCTAGTGCCCGGTTTAGAAGCTGCTAGAAGGATGAAAATTAAGAATCTTGAAGTCTTTGGTGATGCTGAATTAATCATAAAACAAGTGAATCGACAATATCAAGCTAAGAATCCTAGATTATGGTCTTATAGGAATTGTGTTTGGGATTTAATTGAGAATTTCTTTACTTCTGTGAATTTTCATTTCGTCCCTAGATCCGAAAATCAACAGGCTGATGCTTTAGCCAAAGCTGCATCAACTTTTACACCCCCGACTACTTTTAATTTAAAATATCATATACAAATGAGACATCGTCCTTCGATACCAAATAATATACAACATTGGCAGGTTTTTGAAGATGATGAGCAGCTTAGAAAGTTTCTTGAATCATTAGATGAATTTGCAGAAACATATAATGATCAGGAGAATCAAAATGATTCTATTTGGATCATGCAAGAAGGGGAAGATTCTAAAGAATTTCATGATAAAATTGCTAACCACCAGATGCTTGTTCTCAAGAACAACCAAATCCCCAAAGGTCTAATCCCTCTGGAAAGACTCTTTAATAAAGATGACATTCCTTCTAAAACTAATCTACAACCTCAACCAGAGGAGGTTGAAGATTGTAATATAGGAACTGAAGATAACCCCCAAATGGTTAAGTTATCTAAATATTTATTGATAGAAAACAAAAACAAATATACAGAGTTGTTAAAAAAATATAAAGATGTATTCGCATGGTCATACGAAGATTTGAAAAGATATGATACTTCTGTGATAGAACATAAAATACCAATTAAACCAGGTGTCAAACCTTTCAAACAAAAAATCCGACAATTTAACCCTATTTTATTACTTGTTATTGAATGAGAAGTTAAAAATCTTCTAGACGCTAAGATTATTGTTCCTCTAAGATATTCTGATTGGGTAGCTAATATGGTCCTAGTTAGAAAGAAAAATGGGGAAATCAGATTATGTGTGGATTTCAGGAATCTTAATAAATCTTCTCTTAAAGATAATTATCCTCTGCCTAAAATGGACCACGTTCTTGAAAAAGTAGTAGGGGCTAATAGAATGTCCATGATTGATGGATTTTCAGGTTATAAACAAATTTCCGTCAGTGAGCTTGACAAGGAAAAAACCGCATTTACCACTCCTTGGGGCACGTTTATGTATGATAAAATGTTGTTTGGACTAATGAATGCAAGAGCTACTTTTCAACGCGTAATGGATATTGCTTTCATCGGTGAATGGGACAAGTTCGTAGTCATATATCTGGATGATCTTACTATTTTTTCAAAATCAGATGAAGACCATATGATTCATCTCAAACAAACATTTGAAAAATGTCGCAGGTTTGGTCTATCCTTAAATCCTAAAAAGTCTCATTTCGCTATGCAGGAAGGCAAGTTGTTGGGTCATATAGTTTCCTGAGATGGAATCAGGATTGATCCTAAAAGAGTAGAGGCTATATATAAAATAGCTATTCCTAGGAATGTTAAAGAAATTCAATCATTTTTAGGAAAAATAAATTTCTTGAGAAGATTTATTCCTAACTTCGCTGAAATTGTTAAATTGATTACAGATATGCTCAGAAAAAACAGCGAAGTAAAGTGGACAGCAGAATCTAAGGCATCCTTTTCCCACATTAAGAAAGTTATAAGTGAGGCACCAGTACTAGCGAGCCCAGATTATCTTAAAGATTTTCTCATTTTTTCATTTGCCTCTGAACACACGCTTGTTGTACTCCTTCAGAAGAATGAAGAAGGTTTCAAGCAGCCTGTAGCCTTCTTTAGCAAGAATCTATGAGATGATGAACTCAAATACAATATAATGGAAAAGCAAGCATATTCCATGGTAAAAGAATTGAAAGCTTTCAAAACATATGTGTTACATTCTAAAGTGATTTCATATGTACCCACTAGTGCTGTAAACGATATCTTGGCTCAAGCAGATAGTGATGGTAAAAGAGGAAGATGGCTTGCAAAAATTCAAGAGTTTGACCTGGAGGTTAAACCAACCAAATTGGTAAAAGGATAGGGTTTAGCTAAACTTTTAGCTGACTCCAATTTCAGGGCTCTTGGGATAAACAATTCTCAAGAGGAAGAAGGATGGATAGATGTGAATGAACTTGATGACCAAATAGTCAAAAACAAGATCGAGGACAAATTCACGTCGTCAAATTGGTACAAGGAAATAGTAACATACTTATTAACTTTGAAATGTCCAGATGATTTGTCACCTTCCAAAGCTAGAACACTAAAGTTGCATGCTGTTAAATACTGTATTTCCAAGAAATGATTATACTGGAAAGACCCGCTTGGTTTCCTTTTAGTCTGTCTGGTCGAATCAGAAATAGAGGAAGTTATAAGTCAGTTTCATGAAGGAGTCTGTGGAGGGCACCATGCTTGGAGAGAAACGACACATAAAATATTGGGGGCTGGTTACTACTGGCCTAAAATTTTCCCATATGTAAATGTTAAGGTACGAGCTTGCAACCCTTGCCAATTTTTTACAGGAAAACATAAGCTACCAACAATGTCATTAGTCCCAGTCAAGACAGAAGCTCCTTTTCAACAATGGGGACTTGACTTCATAGGTGAGATAAATCCTCATTCAAGTGCCCAACATAGATGGATTCTCATCGCTACTGATTATTTCACCAAATGGGTGGAAGCTATCCCAACAAGGAAGGCTACTGATTCAGTAGTTATAGATTTTTTAGAAGAAAATATCTTGTCTAGGTTTGGTTGTCCTAGAAATATAGTCACAGATAATGCATAGGCTTTCAAGTCTATGGCAATGGTCAGTTTTTGCCAGAAATATAATATTGTGTTGGGACATTCTATAACATACTATCCACAGGGAAACGGTCTGGCAGAATCATCTAACAAGAGCTTGATCAGTATAATCAAGAAAGTCTTAAATTAAAATAAAAAATCTTGGCATTTACATTTAAAATATGATCTATGGGCAAATCAGATAGGCACAAAAAAGTCTATCGGTACTTCTCCCTTTCAAATGGTTTATGGAACAGATGTTGTGTTTCCCATAAATCTAGCACTTCCTGTGATGAAACTATGGAAGGATGAGAAGGAAGAGCCAAACCCTCTCACAAGAAGGATAAACCAGCTGATTGAAGTTCAGCAGCAAAGGGACGTAGTAGATGAAAAGTTGCAGAAGTACCAGGATGATATGAAGATATTATTTGATTGCAAAGCCAAGAACAAGAACTTTCTTCCAGGGGATTTGGTTTTGAGGTGGAATGCTCGCAAAGAAGATTCAGGAAAAAATGGTAAATTCGATCATATTTGGTATGGACCCTTTAAGGTATCATCTTCTGAAGGAAAAAATTCATTTCTACTTGAAAATTTGGATGGTAAGATCTTGAATGCCCCTGTTAATGGGCGTTTTTTAAAACATTATATGGAATAATTAATTCACCTAAAAAAAAAAAAATCATTGTACATAACGTATTCATTTTCATTTTAAAAATAAAAAAAATAAAAAAAATAAAATATATATATATTTATATATATATATATATATAATAAAAAAATCTAAAGAGTTATTTTGATTTTATAACTTAGGATTTTTGGCTTATAAATTGTTGAAAATTCTCCTTTTATACCTTCAATTCTATCTTTCACATTTTCGGACTTTCTTATCAGAGTAAGAGAGATTATGTATTAACCTTGAAAATCAACAAATGATTAAATTCAGTAAGGTCAATTTTCATAATTTTTCTCTCTAAAAATGGTTATGTTTGAGTTAATTTTGAATATCTTAAGTTTCTTAACAGTTTGTCCGAGGTTTTAAGCTTGCTCAAAAGAAAGTCCCCTGAAATGAATTTTTCCCTTTTTCTCTACAGACTGAGGGGTTTTTGAAGGTTGAGAAAAATTGGTCTAGAATAACCAAAACAAGTTGACAAACCTCTATTATAAATTTTTACACAGATCACCACCCCTGATATATTAAGTATCACTGATTGCCCCCGCTTCATAGGCACAAGCTAACTATAAGACAGATGGTGAAAGGAAATTCATATTTGATTGCCCCCATCTAGTCATACAAACGATGAAAGGAAATTCATTTAAATGATTGCCCTTCTCTAAATATAAAAGAAATAGATAACTTCACCGGGGTACTGAACAGGCCTGTTGGCAGTGAAGCAATGTCTGAGCATAAAATTAGCACTCGAAGCAGTGAAAGG
The DNA here is from genome assembly GCA_000966675.3 of Picea glauca. Classification (NCBI taxonomy): domain Eukaryota; kingdom Viridiplantae; phylum Streptophyta; class Pinopsida; order Pinales; family Pinaceae; genus Picea; species Picea glauca. The sequence continues at coordinate 50,127 of JZKD02S2013262.1, forward strand.
AAATTCAGTAAAAAGGGACAAATAACTTCACCGGGGTACTGAACAGGCCTACTGGCAGTGAAGCAATATCTGAGGTGTCTGTAAGGTTGTCATACTTATCTATTAATTTATTCTAGTAATCAGTTTTTCGAAGCCAAATATTCATCCTAAGTCAAAATAGAGCTTCCCATTTTAAAAAATTATAAATTTTATTTCTATTGATGCAAGCTGAAATTTACAATAATCTGTTAAGTTTCCTAAGATTGTTCTAATCATCTCAATACTAACTCAATTTTGGAACGGGAAGGAGAATATTGAAGAAGACTATAACTGAGTTTCAAGCAAATAAGAAGTTTTGAAAAGATTTTCAAAGGTTTTATAGAATCTCTTTTTCCTTTCCTTTAAACAGTTTATCAGAGATAAATCCTTGACTCCATTTACCCAATGAAGGCACTGAGTCTACATGTTCTCCTCGTCTCGCAGGGAGACGAGGTCCCCAGTTGGAGCCTATGTTGAAACAAATCTTGAAATCTTTTATCCTTAAGGCCTAGATTTTTAATTTTGGAGTCTTTGCGTTTTTCGGCTTTCTTAAAATAAGAATTTAGTCACCTATAAATTCGCGATGACTTTTATTGTTTATTTTTGAAAAATGAACAGAAAAAATCTAAACAAATATAAGTTTTCAAAGACTCTTTGAAAAAATCATTTAAAATGGGCAGTAATTTAAAATTTACGAATTTTAATTTAAACCTGAAAAAAATCGGGATTCGGGGTTTTGCGTAAACAAATGTTTGATGCAAATTGAATCACGAAACCCCGATACTCGATTTCCCGATACTTTAAGACTTAATTAAAACACAAATTACTTAATTTTCATTTAAGAGCGTTTAAAAATTAAGTTAATCACATCGCGATATCGAGATTCGCGGTTCAATAAGATAATATATCATTGTCTTTGTGTTTCTCGATTTCCCGATTTACGAAATCCTGATACCCGATTTCGCGATACATTTGATCCTTAAGTAAAGATACGAATTAAACTAATCTCTTCTAAGAATGATTAAGAGTTAAATAATTACATCGTGATTTCGGGATTCGTGGTTCTATGAGAAGCGTGTTTCTTGTCATCAGATTTCCCGAAATCCCGATGTCCAGAATTCTGATTAACGAAATCTCGATAAGGTCTAATCTCAAATAATTAACATGCAAAAAACGTTTAATTTTTAATTAATACATCGCAATTTCGCGATTTCGCGATTTTGGCGATCGGGTTTACTTCGATGACATATCTTTCAACATCAAGAGTGTCGAAACCCCGAAAAGTCATGTTTTCAGACTTAACTCATAATTAACACTAATAAATCATTTTTCTAATACAGTTTTTAAAGTTGATATTTCTTTGAATGTTCATTAACGCGTCGTTGTCCGATTAAGTAAGTTTCTATTATATTTGAAAACACCGAGAAAGCCTAAGTACGGACATTAAATGCATATCTCCGAAAATATCTTTTGCATTAAGAGCTTTAACTTCGTAACAGAGGTACAAATCTCAATATTTTTATGATATATTCAAAGTAAACGTTCCAAACGTCTGTATTTTCATTCTAAAGTTGAGCTTACTCACCCACTTTCTATGACAGGTTTTCAAGACAAACGCAGAGCTATGGCGCCTAAAAAAGCCCCGAAGAAAAATGAAGAAGCACATGAAGGTGATATTATCTCAGATACCACTCCACATGCCATACATTCCATCAAATCATGGACTGGAATTACAGAATTGTTGGAGGAAGAGCTAAAGTATGCAGACCCTGATTCGGAAAATCACCTCTGAGACATTGTTGATTCTGAGCTTCATAAGGTTGTTGCGCATCCGAGGTTGGTGACATATACCGATATGATTGGTTGGGATCTAGATAGGGTAGATATCCCAACAAGAAGCATTCTAAACGAGCAAGGATTTTTCGTCGGCTCATTCAGGCCTGAGCACATTCAAGTAATGTATAAGCTCTCGCCGAATTATAGACACAGTTTTAATGCTGAATTTTTAGTTGAGTTTCAAAGAAAGGAATGTGTTGAAGGAGGCCAGACTTATGCCGACATGATTAGAGGATGGGCGAGGTATGAATCAAAGTTTAGGGCTGATTCTCATGGGATTTATGCTTCGGCCTCCTTAAACGAATATATGGTTTACGTAGCCATGATGTTATGCAGACTTTTTCGGGAGAAAAGATCCCTGTCACTTTCATGCAGACTGGGTACCCTTCTTAGAGGAAGTTTCAGAAGGATGTAGTTTTAACTGGCATAAGATTTTGTCAGATAACCTAATGCAAGAGGTTGTAAATTATAAAACAGCTAAGTCCAAGGGACATCCAGTGTCTTTTTATATGTCTGCATATATCATGGATGCCATTTGTTTTATGACTCCTTTTCCATTAATGAATTGGAGTTGGAGTACTTCTTGCCCAAAGCCTGTGCATAAATACCACTCAGCTCTCTGGGAAGAAAATGCAAAAGATTTTTTCTATGATATCTATCATTATGTCATCATTACTCTGCACAAAATATTTTTTGGATGCGAACCCCCTCGCATTTCTGATGTAGTCATAGAATACCTCAAATCAGTTGCTGACTGGTTTATTCAGGAAATTTTTTCCTATGTTAGAGTCTATGGCTATTCTATTCCTCCTCATGCACTCCCGAAGTTCTTACCAGATAGATTGGTATGCAGAGAAGTGGCTCATCAGTTAGCCAAGGGTGGTATTGGGTTAGAATTAAAATCCCTTCAGAAAAAAACATGGCCACCTTTCCCTATACATATCGGGAAATTTACTTTATCAAACTTAGGTCATTCTAAAGCGGAGGCCAAGTCATTGGAGGAAATTAAGTTATTAGACATCGAGCACAGAAAACATGACCCTTACCAAATGATTAGTCGGCATTACATACATTGTAATTTAAAAGAATATGAACATGAAGTTTCAGTTTATGATGATATTTTCAAAGATGTTAAATCTTATGAGGAAGTGAAGAATAGAGTACAAGCCTTGTCACCTGACTCACAAGATGGGTTTTCATCTTTTCATGGACATAGGCGAAGCTGCCTGTCGAAAATTTTACAAGGTGAAATATCGACTTCATTTCCAGAACAAGAAGAAAACCCTCCAGGGTTTGAAACTGATACTCAGGATAAATAAAATGACAAATATAAGTTGAAGGATTCTGAAATACCTCCTCAAAACACAGAGGGTTCTCAGATAAAAGAACCAGGGACAGAGAAAGGAAAAGGATTGGAAACAAGTCCAATAATTCTTGATGATATTCCAGAAAAGATTGGAGGAACTGCTTCAAAAGAACTTGGTAGCCCCACTACATCTTTAACTCCACTACAGTCTACTTTCGGAACTCCTCATGAAGGATGTTTGTATGTCAGTGACCTAGAGCCGATTTCAAGAGATGAAATCCCCCCGTCAGATTATTTTTTCAGCAAAAAGAGAAGAGTTGTCTTGAAACGGGAAATTCATCCTGTGGGATAAAGATCGATAAATAAGCATAGAGTTATCATAGATGGGAAGAAACTCAAGGAAGGAGAGTTCGCTACAGAGTTAGCAGGAACAATGGGTGCTATAGCATCAACTAATATATATTCTGTAGGAAACCTAACAACTATGCTTGAACAGAAGGATCAAGAAATAACCCAGTTGCAAGACAGACTAAAGGAAAATGAAAGAAATATTGGTTGGGGAATAAAGAAGGGTCTAGAACAAGCTAGACTCAAAGATATGCAAGAAATCAAAAAATTAAATAAATATTTTGATGAGGCAAAACATCTAATACAGGTCACACAGGAACAAGTTCAAAAGTTAGGAGAAGAAAATAAACAGTTGCATGATAAGATTAATTTTATTACTAACCAGGTTGTTGAACTTGGACATTTCAGGACACAGGCATCGGAAATATATGCAAGAATAGAGGAAGAACAACAAAAAGTATTATGGAATCTGGAAATAATTCAGAATTATTTTCAGGAATCAAATATGTCCATGGAAAATGTGTTCCAGAAAGAAAGAGAAGCAAAGGCAGCAAGGACTACTTTTCAGAAAGCAGTGGCTGCCTCATTAAAAGAAGAAATTGGAAAAAATCAGAGATTATCTATTTTTGAACAGGTAAAAGGGGATATAATTATAAAAGTCTGGGAATCAAAATTGGCTGAATATAAAATAATCACAAAAGAAGTTAACGAAGATTGCCAAGGAATCTTCGATCTCATTGAAAAAGATTCATTGAATATCGGAACAGATGGTTGTTCTGGGTTGTTAGGTGAAGTCAATATATCCAAGCATCAACTGAGGTTTAGAGAAGAGCTCGAGGAAAAGAAAGCAGAAATTTCAAACATCAAATTGATCAACATCACAGAGATTAACAAGTGGATGGGGACTTTGAGTTTAAAGTTGAAAACAATGAAGTTCACAAAAAGTATGATAGAAAGTCGATTGCCTGAATTACAGAGGAGATTTTTCTCATTTGAAGCAAATGAGATACCCGAGGCTCCGAGGATCTTAGTAAATTTTTTGGGAAAATGTGTTCAGTGCGTTGAAACAGAGAAAGGAAGTTCGTCAACGCAAACTTAAAACTTTTTTAAATGTTTTTATTAGAATTTTAAAAGAAAATTGCAAACGGTTGACATTATTTTATGTAACCGTAATATTAGGGAGTTGGTTAGTTACCAACGTGAAACTTTGAAGAAAAGGTATAAATATAATTTCAAAAGGCTGAGAAAGGGCTTTAGAAATTTTGGAGATAGCCATTTTTGTAATTTCAGTTTTGAAGTTCATCGGAATATAAATCGCAAACGAGATTCTAGATCCTGCAATTTTGTAACTATGTGTCTTCCCCTGTTTATCATGCTTCATTAAATTTTCCTTTTGATTGTTTTTCTAACAAGTAATCGATTTGAATTTATATACATCGGTGTTTATTATTTCAGATTGGTTTGGATGTTGAACGTGTTACAGTCTTTCCTCTGAAATTACTTTAGTAATTTTAAGACCTGTAAAACCTTTTGTTCCTTAATATTTAACTCTGTTAGAAACCTTGTTTTTCTTTATCATTGTCAATAGAAATATAAGATTCTTTCTTGATAAAATCCTTATATTTCTCTGTATTGTGTTTCGTTGTTTACAATTTCAAAATTGTTACAAAACTAGGAAACGACCTTGAATGTGTTTTTACATTACTATTTTAGATTTTAAAATTGTTTTCATTGATCTCATCTCTGGAAATCTGAAGTAACCAATTGATTAAAAACCCATTTATAAACCTTTAAAACTTTATCATCCATGACTGTCCCTAGTAGCAGACAACCTAACGTAGAACCGAGCCTTCAAGATCAAACCAACATTGCCCTAAGTTTATTTAATACTATTTTACAAACAACGACTAATAGGGATGAGTTAGAATGATCATGGGCTTCTATTGAGCGAGACATTAGCATCCGAGAACAACAGGAAGCAAGACAGAGACAGTTGAGAATCTGAATCTGTTCTGATCTTTCTTTGATTCCTTATTTTCAAATCTTGTCATTAAAATTATTTACGGATGCCTTGACGGTATGTTTTATATCCTTAAAACATAAACTCAGGAACAACAAGTCTTGTCCTTGTGCCTTGAACTTGTATGTTTGTCACAATCGTTCCTCCATTTTAACGTAACATTCCTTTATTCTTTTTTCCAAAATTATTGAAAAAGACAAAAAAATCAAATATACCCCAAAAAGAGGAAGGGAAAAGTATTTTCTTTATTGGAATCATAATGAGTCGCCTTTGGATAAATCACATATGTTTGTTTGTTCTTCAAACTATGGGATGTAATACGACCTTAGGAAGCTATTCTTGCTACATAGAGTTGTGTCCTCCTCCATTTGGTTATTCTTCCAAACATATGGAGAGTTTGCGTTGCCTCCTGCTTCGTAAACTTATGATTAATTCCATGCTGCCTAAGTCTCATCATTTGTCATGCTATTGTCCAAGGGAAGTTTCTACCAAGCCTGAGTCATCCCCTCTACAATTTATCTCTTGCCCTCATACCTAGCCATCCTGAATGTCCAATCAAGTCCTTGTTCGAAATCAATGAAGCCTTCAGTGTGATCATCAAGATTATCTAGTCCATGACCGACGAGTCATCAAAGACCTCTGGGTAGTGAAGTTGTACACTCATATTACACTCCTACCTTGAGTTTTGAAGATTTTTAAGTTGTTGCTCGAGCTCTAAAGATCTCATCTACAACCATCAGGCTGTATCAGCTTCTAGAAGATAGATACTCTATATGTATATCTTTTTTATTTCGAGATGTAGCTCCGTTGTGTATTGTTCGTGGATACACTTTATATAGTTATTTGACATGGATCTATAGTGTATTTGATTGGTAGCCATGATTCTATTTTTTCCTGAGCATGGGTATGCCCGCCTCGGTGAGACATTTGTTATTTTGCAGACGGTGCCTCCCAGTTCCTGGTCCCTGGGCTCACTTGTTCGGCACATCCGTAAAGATTGGTAATGTATTTCGTCCATCAGATGCTCTTCTAACCTCACACATTAGGGGGCATCTGTTATAACCCTAATTTGCACCATACATGCTTACCTGGCATCAGGCCATATCATATCCTTTCTTTGCCAAAGCACTGCTAAACAACTCTTTAAAAAACCTCTTTTATAAGGGCCCACGCACCCTACTCCATTACGGCATGCATTTACATGCTAGCTAACTTAAAATAACCCGCATGGACAAACAAAAGCACGAAAAAAGGAAATTTTCCGACGAAACACACAACTTTGGGTGAGTTAATTGAAACTCCCAGCCATGTATGGCCGAGGGTTTGTCCAAATACCTAGATTCTTCTAGCCTATAAAATAAGGTTTAGGGGTCCCATTTGGAAGGAGGAGAATAAGAGTAAAGAAACTCTGCCCAATTGTACATTCCCATTGTCCCAACCCTTTAGCCATCCTTGTGCAAGAACAGATACAAAGCAAAGAAGTTGGAGGACATTTGAAGAGGAGCCCAGGATTAGGATTCGCGGAGCAGTGACCAGTCTCTACATTGTAAGTTGATTCATTAAAGTTAATAATAAAGAAATTCTTTTCTCGTCCCACTATATGAGTTCTTCATAGTTCAGTAAATATATGTTTGAATCCCTAACCCATTAGTCTATAGGTAAAATCCATGTGTAGTTTGTTTCTTGTTTTTTACGTAGGTCAATCTTGAGAGGATAGCTGCCAACAAGTGATCAAGCGTGAAGAAGGATCGACATAGAACATCCGGAACAAGGTATGTTGGTCTAACCATGTATTTTCTGAAAAGAAATGGAGATTAGGTCTGGGGACGAAGGTAGAAAGTAGGTTTCTTTTGGTCATATCTGCATGCATAATATAACCCTATTTGCTAGTTCACAGGGGGATTTCCCACCACAACAACATTTTGTTACACATGAAATTTGCACACCTAGGTACCTCTCCCTAAGTGTCGTAAAGTGTCATATAAGCGTCTCATACACCTTGACACCATGGAATAACCTATGTCACAATCCCTAGTCAATGTGGAGGAGGGATATATTACATGAAGGCCAAAA